>JAQBSW010001432.1:0-134747 GCA_029291075.1 Eudiplozoon nipponicum | reverse complement strand
TTGTTATGTTGTTCGACGACTGGCTAAATAAAATGTGATTGGTGTTTACTTCAAGCTCGCAAACTTGATTTAATGAAAAGATATTATCTCGTGTATAAATGCGTTTCATGCTCTCTAGCGACTTATTAGTAGGTGCCGGTACTAAGCTCTATACTCATTACATATTTCGTCAAAAAATGTGGGATAGGTGAATGGAAAAATCTCATATGTGAATGTCTATTCAAATAATAATGGAGTTAACTTCATAAAAAGTCTTCAACTACACGACTTCACATTCAAATCACCATACAGAGCCTGTAAAGGGTAGCAACACTACGTTTGCCGAGCTAATGCATCGTATCAACACACTGGATATGTTTTTAGGCCAAATTTCTCCAAAATTGAGAATTTCAATTACTACTGAACAACTGCAACTAAACCAAATTTATACACTCTCGCCTTGATCGACATCTGTTAACACATTACGTTAATCATGACTTAATGCACTAAAATATACAATAGTAAATTGTTTTGTTGCGGAGAAATTATATATATATATATATATATATATATGTTTATATAGATATTACGCAACTAGTAACAATTACGTTGGCTGCATTAAAAAGCGCACGGCTTAAGAAATCTTTTTGCCAAAACACAGGATAAGACCGGTAATTATTTTCGAAATCGAAATTTTAGTACAACCACAGAGATCTTGTTACATAGAAGCTCCAAATCGACAAATTAGTAGCAAATTGAAATAAGTTAATTAAGCATAAGACTACTAACCGGGGCATTTTACAGGAGATTAGAATTATGATTCTTCGAAAAGAAAGATCGTTTAATATGGCGCTTAAGAGATCCAATGACATATCATTTAAAATTTGTACACTGAAAATATCACAAATAAATGTTTATAGCAATACTTTTTCTCTAAATGTATATTTATACAATTAGATAGGCCTCAGACCCTGAAGCAAATTTGTCCTGACTCTGAGCTTCTCTGTCCGCGAAATATAAATTTAAAAAATATATATATATATATATATATATATAATTGATTGTATGCGTGAGTCTAACTTTAAAAACAAGCACGTTTGTGTAAAATGTTGGAAGAATGAAATTTGCTTGCTATATGAATTATGCTACCGTCAGCAATAAGCAAGCAAATAGCTATTATTTACATAGCACTATTCAAATGATTAATCTGACAAACAAAGTCCTCATTGGTTTTCACATATATGTTTGCGTAGCATACATGCTTAAGAAAAATTTTGAAAGTTCAAATAAAACGTCACTGTAATATTTTTTTTAAAACTATCAAATTGATTAGACGATGAGGTATTATTTTTTTATATAGGCTAGGAACACACGATGCTTTGTTTGTGGCTTTTATTTGGTAGAGTGATGCCATTAAATAAGTATCTATAATGTCTAGTAAAGGCAGTTGTCTTCATTGAGCATTCCTTGCTTTTACGGGTAGTGATAAGAATACACTAAATCAAGTTTTTAGTCTTGAGATAAACCCCAATCCCAATGTATTTTTTCGGTCATAAAACATAGAAAAACTATTGTCAGTCACATTTACAATTGCGTTTAGATTTCCTATGGTCATCATCAACAAACCACGGCAAACTGACTCACACGGATTAAAGTAAAATGAGTATATAAAGAAAGAAAAATTCGAGATGCGAATTTCAACTTAGGTAGACTCGTTTACCTTATACTTGATTGGATATATCGAATGCACAATTCCATATTCAGTCAAGAAGGTTAAGCTTTCGCGGCTATCACAAAGCGAATATAGATTATACAATTAGGGAAACGTTAATTCCGCTGGTTGTTATAAATTGTTTTCAATTCAGGTTTGTGAGCTTGAGATAAACACCAACCTCATTGTATATTACATGTTTCACAACAAGCTGAACGTAGTTTTGCTATAGTAAATGAACATTGGTTGCGCGAGTATTTCATTTATACTTGCAATGAAGGCTTGAGGCAGGCTAGCATTATAAGGGCTGCAACAGAAACCTAGCTGTAATAGTTCATACCAAATTAAAAGATGGGCACATCATATCATTTACAGTTGGTATCCTCTGAAAAGAAATAATGTTTATCTAATACAGCTGCTTAACTGACGGAAAATTTATTTTGATATTTTGCGAAATAGCCGTAACATTTATGGCTATATTTTCTGCAATTAAAATATAAGTATACTTAGAAAAGCTTAACATGGTCAATTGTTCAAAATACGTCTGCACGATATAATAATAATAATAGAATTATTAATAATAATAATAATAATAATAATAATAATAATAATAATAATAATATGTAATAATAATATGTATAATAATAATAATAATAATAATAATAATAATAATAATAATAATAATAATAATAATAATAATAATAATAATAATAATAATAATAATAATAATAATAATAATAATAATAATAATAATAATGCTGTCTGTATTGACCCGTAGTGAAATTCAAAAGAAGCAAGTTAACGTGCCAATTAAAAGAACCGCTTTGCGCTGTGTAAAAGCTTATTGTTCATCTGCCTTGATAGAGACTACGATAATAGCCGTACTTAATCTAACCAGCGATGGAAAAAAGTGATTTTTTATCTGCTTACAGTATTAATCACGAAAGCAATTGTACCCGAAGTCAATAAATCTTGGGTAGATGTAATAAATGATTTAGCTCAAGCTTACCTAGATATTAGCTGTCTATTGTAAGTTAGAATAGAACTATGGTGACCATGCCTAGAATGACCTAAGCATATATATATAATTTACGCAAGCGAAAAAAAAATTGACTTTCAAATTTATTAGCTACCTCAATATCAAACACGTTGCCAAAAATCGCGAATCAAAATGTAGGCTGTCGACAATTGTCATTAACAAAAGGATGCACTAGCATCATGTGAAAGATCTTTTGTTTGGAAGTTTTATTTTCGTATTTTTTTAAAGACATTAAGATCTATAATTTGTTATTTAGCGTTGTTTTATGTGAAGCATATTATGGAAAGCCTCAACTAACCGTAAATTGTTCAAACTGATGAGGTCGAAATAAACTGGTAATATAATCAATTTATATATTATTGACGTACTTCATCACTTTAAATGGAGTTCGTAAAGCATAAACACAGTATAGAGAAGTAAAAAACTAGTAAATGCCAGTGGTAGCTGAACTCAACAATCTTGCTAATATCAACGATGAGCGAACAGAAGCTCAACTTAATATATATATATATATATATATATATATATATATATATATATATATATATATATATATTGCCAGTATATAAAACATTGCATCTGGTAGCAAATTAAATCCATCAACTAGACTGGTTTCATCATTATTTGGAACTCAAAAAGAGAAAAACTAGTATGCCGTGGCAAGTATTTGAAGACGGCATGCGATTTACGGCTTCCGTGGAATAGAAAATGCGGTTTAATCTAGTCGAAATGCACCCAACTTGTACTCTCGATTTCGGCATGTATAGGAAATACCTGGTGATTAGCCAAAAAAATGAAAACCGCCTAGACGATTAATTGCATTTTGTATCCCCTTACTCAGGTGTTGCATTCGCTAAACTTATAATTAAATTCTACCCATATACTTTAATTAGATATATATATATATATATATATATATATATATATATATATATATATATATATATATATAGAGAGAGAGAGAGAGAATTGGCTTAGCTACGTTATTTAGAAACACAGAATTAATCAAGCGAATAAGCTCTCTAAAACGTCAGATCCATCACATTCGCGAAACTAAATTTAAGTAAAGATTGTCATTTTATATACTGCTTACACGATTTGCACAAAACACATAATCAGTCGAAAACTTTAACTGCACTAGCACACATTACTTTTAGCCCTTCCAACAAAAAATCGCCTGCCGAAAAATATTTCCCTCGTGGAATTATGTCTGTTTCTAATCGTGGACGTCCAGTGTTGGAATGCTTACTTAAACCACAGGATGGATAAAATTTTATTCTACCTATTTATGCTACAGTTCAAAGAGCATGCTTCTGTTCATATTCTATGCTTTTCACTTTTCTTGCAATTACACTTTTACGAATCTTGCGGTTTATTTTTAAGGTTTCGAACAAAGAAGCAGTAAAACAACACACTTCCCAAAAATTAGTTAATTGCCGAATATTTATGATGTTGATGTTTTCGGTATGAGAAACTATCAAAAGTTTTAACGCTTTTTATTTTTTTTGTAAATTAAGTACATCTTAAACATTTTCACATTTTGCCTTGAAATACATCTTTAGACAGACCTAAATTACGAGGATTAATTAATATTATCTTTCGTTTACCCTCAAAATCTTGAGTTCCTACACTCTGCTGTATTTACCCGCAGTCTTTAACTAGAATTCCGAGAGAACCATTGTTCGTGTCTACTTTGTGATCAAATTGGGGTTTCGTGATTGGTTACATTTGATTCTGCTCGTAGCCGTCTGAAATTTAATTCCATATGTAAAGCTGTATCTAGGCGAAAAGCGTACTATTAGTAGTTTTGCCGACTTGGAGCGGAAATTAAGTGTTGCGCTGAATTGTCTGTGTAGTTTTGCAGACACCCTTTAGACTTTATAAACGTGTGAATATACCACTCGCACCAATTTAAATAGTGCAATTAATTTCAGCCTATAAATAAATTGGTTCAACTTGCATCCTACTAATGGATTAATGTGACCTCTTATAAATAGTTTTCAGGATTTACGTCAAATATTCTACTTTGCTCCAAAAGTTTACTTATCGTTAACTCAAAGCTATGTATATTTCTATCCATTTTATTTTGTTCTATTTAACTTCAATGTGCAGTGCATTCATCAATTTTAGACGTACCAAAATATTGATGGTCTTATTCTGCATTTACTAGCCCTCACCTGTTAGCATAATATTATGACTATGTGTGTGTGTGTAATCATCTCTTCTGTCGAACCACTGTATAATGCCTAGAGTTTGCCCTTTATTTTTCATGAGGAAAAAAATTCTTTTTTTCTTAGAGTGTGGGCTGAATTTCAATCCAAGTTACTTGCCAGATTCCAATCTGTGTAGGACAATTCTGCGTAACTTTACTGTTAGGCAGCGTCTAGAAAGCCTAAAACTGTAACAAGTTCAAAATCAAAATCAATAAGACTAATACGTTTTTATTGCCACTATTTTGAACAAGCTTTGAACTAACTAATAATTCTTTAAATCAAGTTTGCGAGCTTGAAGTAAACACCAATCCCATTGCATTTAACCAGTCGTCGAACAACATAACAAAACTACCGCCAGCTGGCGTCAGTGCGTTGTGGCTGGCGGTAGTTTTGTTATGTTGTTCGACAATGGGATTTGTGTTTACTACAAGCTCGAAAACTTGATTTAAATACACATTTCCTCTTTGTATATTTTTAATCACATTTGTTATTTTGTAACTCTTACAGTTACGGCAAGACACTTCGCTAATAGTGCAATATTTCATTGTTAAATATTGCAATATATACATTTTTTAAATCATTCCCCACTTTAAAAGAATATATTCGTTGAGGTTACTTCCGCATGGCTCAGAAAGTAGCCTATAGAATAGGTAAGTCGGTTTTTGATAACATTTCCATCATATAAAACTCCGCTTAACTTTTCTTGAAGGCAGTTTAAAACACCCTACGCAAGCAATGTTGTTTTTTCTTTTAAATTGTGCAAGTATACACTGAGAAATGTCTTCTGCAAACTTAGTCGATAAATAATAGATGAGTGAAAAGGTAATGCAAAATAGAAATACTTTAGCTCTTTCATAGAGTTAGAAGGTCGGCTGGACAACATAGTTTATTTGTATTTTAAATTGAACTGATGAACAAACCATTCCTTCCTGCACAGTGTATTCAACTATAGAGATTGGCTAGCCACACCCAAGTCACTTCAGGTCTCTTACACAGCAAAATTCATTTGCCCAATAATGAAAAAAGACAATTACCTAGTTGTTTAGGCGTGTCTCACTCGAATGAATAATTAGTGCACTGTAGAGAAGGAGGTAAACTGCAGGAAAGAGGCGAAACTATGTGATGCCACAACGCCTGTCCAGGTTTGTACGATCGAGGAGTTTACACGCGTTCTAGTTTAAGACGACATCCTAGCTCGTCTATGTATTGTGTTAGGTGGTATCAGCAGTAAGTGCTTCCATTTTTGATGCGATAGCGTTTTCAAGCTATTCGGAAAAGCTTTTAAAGATTAGAAACAGCAATTATATTTCCTAATTATATAGGCAAACGTCGCTTGTAATTGCAGAATTATGTATCAATACAATTACCAACGCACATATTTTCACTAGCAGCCTCAAAGCATGTCATTTGGAAAAACTGCGGCCTCATTTGCTGAAAGCTTCGCATTAGTCCGTGAATTAGCATTATTCGCTAGGACTTTTATGAAAGCGTTTTTAACATTAGCATTCTTGTTACTTCCCACGAAAAAAATGAAAATACCGCTTCCCCATGTAACTTGGCTTCTGGTCTATAATGAAATGGTTAGTTGGAACTTTAGTGCTAAAAGGATGCAATATAGGCTCCACATAAATGAAAGGTTAAGCAAAAAACATTAGTTAGGGCATAACTGCAAATTGTGTGCGACAAATAGTCTCAGTGGTTAAAGCACAAGATTTCAAAGCAGACGTGCCCCGATTCGAGCCCTGTCCGCGGTAAATTCTGGACAGTACGTGATGAGTTCCTAATAAGGACGAAATCGGTCTAATGGATGAATTGCCTTTTCTACACTACTCAGTACTTGGTTTATACTGACAAATGTGTATACACAATGGGTCAGGTGTTTATATAAAGATCGAAAACTTGATCAAAGTAATTTTTATCACCGCCCGCGTAAAAAATGTTCGTTTTCTCTCAGGTTGGCAAACTTTTAGCTAGAGATGCGGAAAAGTTTGAATTAGGAAAAACAATGTACATCAGTGCGTTATTCGGAAGCTAATATTTTCTTGGTTAAAATAATAAAATTGAGTGATACAATCAGAAGAATTTTCTTGTAAAATATTGGTTAAAAAATCAAAATATAAAATTGGTTCTATATCATAAAGTAACTAATTTGATTTTAAAAATATTTTATATATTTCTACAAACTATTGTTAACTGAAGCTAATTAACGCCAAGTCTTATATCTAAAATTCATAATAAACAGTTTCCAGAAATGTCTAGAACAATGTAAATAATCAGTCAAGTAAAATATAACAACAATGCAAACATACAATTAGTTATTAGCAGACAAGACCATGCATCCAGTAGAACGATTTCACCCTTATTGGCAAATCATCAAGCACTGTCCAGAAGTATGACGCGGGCTGGGCTTCACCTTAGACATATCAAATTCCGAGCTAGTGACTCTAATTACTAAGCCAGTCTGCTACACGCTACACACAGTTTTCAGTTATATACGAAATAATGATCTTAGATAGTCTCATCAAGACCGTAACTTTTAATTCAGTACCACTTCCGCATGTATCATGGTGTTTGCTATATAATTACAGATTGCGCGTGGCTAGTTTGAACTTTGGGTCAAACGAAATGCCTTATAGACACCACCTGAAGGAAAAGCAAACCAAACCATGAGTTAGTATATAATTAAAACATGTGGATAGTGTGTGGTAGAGTTGTCCAGTTGTTAAAGTCACAAATTCAGAAGATGACGTGCCCAGGTTCGAGCCCCGTGTGCGGCAAATTCTGAACATTACTTGAAAAATTTCCCGTAATAACGAAACCAGTCTACTGGATTTATTGTATTTTCTACATTATATAATGCCTAAGAAGTTGAAAATTTATATATATATATATATATATTCATTATACTGGTCGACATTATCTAGAGTAAGCATAGTTTAGAGTTACGAATTAAATGCGTAGATCTTTTTTGATAGACTAGGACCAGTTCTGCCTCAGTCATTGTTACAAAATCCTACGATGAATCTTATTCTTGTTGTTATTATAATTAACATATGTAGTTAAACCAGTAGTTTTGATATTATTATTAGTAATAGTAGTAGTAGCAGTGACACAGAACAATTGTCAGTAGTCGTCGTGCATAATAAATAATAGCAGAAGTAGTGGTGAAATCATCAGTAATTGTGCTGGTAGAGTTAATGGTAACCTTATCAACATTAGAGACAGTATTAATAATAGAATTATAAGTTTTGTATTAGTTTTAGAAATATTGTTATAAATAGTGTTTCTAGTTGTACTAATATTATTTTGTGTATTTTTTAAGTACTTTTTATTCGAATTAATATAGTAATAGAAATATAATTAGTATTAAAGTCTAGATATTTGCAATTGTATTATTAGTAGAAATGATAACAATTAAATCTCTGTAGTGGTAATAGTAGTCAACATCGATTTTTGTAGATATAGTGACATCACTTCGGAAATTAGTAGCTTTTTTTACATTATGATGACAAACGTTGATGAATGTAACAAATAGAATAGCACTAAATAATAAACGCAATTAGTTTCTCCATCTCAACTAAAAATTTTCATAAAATAACCTAAATATTCGCTAATCTGAAAGTTGAAGGGGAAAAAATCGCACAAACGATACACTAACACTAAATTCTTCGAACGGCATATTTTCTGCACGTGTCTAAATCCTAACACGTTGTTTAATAGAAAAAACGTTCTTGTGAATATGGACATTTTAAAATTACCTGATCCAAGTAACGTGCCAAATTCATTATTTTTTGGAAATATTTCTGTTACCAATGTTGGTACTCTACATCGGTCCACATTTTTTCACAAATCTGTGAAGCAAGCCAATAAAGCAAGGGCGATATTTCCGTTAGCCATTTGATTTATAATTCTGACTGGTTAGTCTTACAATTGATAAGTAAATTTTCGCTATATAAGTGCGCTTCACGTTTATGTGTATGTGTATCCCTAACTGCTGTTTACCACCAACCTAGTAAATCCGACTAGCTGAATTTTAATTTACTCTTTATATGTGTTAGACTATTTGTTTTACACTCACATTGTGCAATGACGTAATTGAAGTTGTCCTCACGTTTGATGGTGGCGAGCACAATAAATCAAATAGACTCTTAGCGAACCCGTACCAAAGTTAGTCATGAAAATTTAAAAGAGACGAGTCATACGAAAGCAAACATTTCGCCCCAAAAACTCGATTTAGAATTATATATTATTTGTTGCTGATATCTAATATAAATGCATGCGAATATTAGGTATTGTGCATCTAGTAACAAATTAAAGAACCAGAATTGCAAACCAAAGTCAGCATGATCAAAAGCTTTTATCTTATGTGCACATCCGTATTGTGCTTAACAGTGACTTATCAGTAGGAGCCATTGCTGTGCCCGATACCCACAACATATTTTCTCAAAAAAGTTGGCACAATTGAGCGTACAAACCCTATACGAATGAGTATTCTAGCAATAATAAAGTTTACTTCATGTAAAGCCTTCGGCAATGCGAAATCAAAGCCAACTCACTACAAATAATTAAACGAGCATTGGTTTCGCGGTCGGTGATAACAATTACTTTAAGCAAAGTTGCGATCTTGATAGAAACGCCTGACCCATTATGCACATAAATTTGTCAGTATAAATTTGGCATAGCATAGTGTAGAAAAGGCAATTCATCCAGTAGAACGGTATCGTCCTCATTGTGAACTCATCACGAACTGTCCAGAATTTGACGCGGACATGGCTGCAACAGGGGAATGTCGGCTTCGGAATCTGGTGCTCTAACCACTGAGCCACCCTGCCGCACACTACATACAATTTTCAGTTATATACTAAATAATGTTTTTTGGTTAGCCTTTCCTTTAGGTGGAGCCTATATGGGGAACAACACAATGGATTTCAAAATCCATAGTCTCTAAATTGTACAACCGCAACGTTTAAAAAAAGTCTGTGTATGGTACCAACACAATGGTTTTCAGAATACGAAGCCCATACTGGGTTCCAACATTGTGGGGTTAGAGATGGGCTAAATTGCACCAAAATTGAAAATCAAATATAATTCTGTACACAATTTACACCCGAAAATCAATACAGTCAATACAATTCATTCAATTAAACGTATAATAGTTATATATAGTTTGTTTCAGAGCACTAATATGTATGCAGTCGTATATTAGGTATTGCGTATCTACTAATAATCTAGCTCAAAAAGGACCAAAGGATGTACCACAATCGACTGGAACTTAAGGTATAATCTCATGTACACATGAGATTCGTCCTTACCGTCGACTCACCAGTAGAAGCCGGTGCTACGCTCTATAACCACAAAATATTGTTTCTACAAATGTCGGTAAGTTAGATGGACTAAATAAGATAGAAATACTTTAATAAGCGTTTAAATCACTATGAGCCCTTAAATAAAGATACAGGGAGAAAACATAAATAGGTTAAATTTTATGATGACTGGGATATCAATAATTTATTAACCAGTAATACGATTGTAAGCCTAATAATGAACCCATCTTAATCCAATAATCTCAATCTCTCACAAGAGTGAGCTTCGAATTCTTCTTCATGCAAACGTCTTTTCTTACCATTTGTTAATATTGTGTCCAAAATCTGCACTAACGATATTTCCATAGCTGTTTCATACATAATTTAATTTATTTATTTACTTCTAATAGATTCCCTAATCAATCTCCTGATTCTAATACGACTAAATTACATTATGCGTCAACAATTATCGTAGTTAATTTTGTTTCCAGTCTTCACTGCATGAAGGAGAAGATCAAATTTAGCAAAACGTTTATACTTACATGTAGTTTTATGTTCTCCTCTACTTATTTTGATTGGGTTCATGTTCTCACCAACATACATGAGACTACAAACTTTGCATAAGATGCCGTATATTTCTTACTTTTCTAAGAGTTCTTTTTTTGGTTAGAAAGCCTAGTGCCCAGAATAAACTATTGGTTTTCATTTCTACTAACAGTAAAATCCGGTAGTACCATAGTCATACAATCTTCCTATACTGTTTCAGATTTTACGTATTTTAAATTAGGGTTAAATTTCCTTGTCACACTTATCATTAGTGATTCTATTAACATTAGCAGGTAACAATTCATCCTGGATATTTCAGCCAGTCTGCCTAAATCCAACGCCCTATGACTTACGCCTGTTATTCTATTGTTTATTTATGGTAATGATTTTAAGATACCAATTTTCGTGTGATATAGATTATTTTACATGCTATTCAGAGACATTTTCTTCCAAAATATCATTTTCTAATTTGTGATCATTTCTAATAATTTTGACATCCAAACCGGTAAATTTCATTATGATATTCGGATTCATTTACAAAAACCGTATCTCCGCCACAACAGAAGGAACCACAACCCAAGTCAACCCGAGCTGGTCACATGAGTCTGGCAGTACTTCTGGACGACATCACACTTTCGGACCTTCTCGGCATTTGCCAGAGAACGCAAGACCGGCCCCGTTAAGGGCCCCCCGACAGTACTAACTCTTTATTTTATGGCACTCTAACCGAGTTTGCAACTTCGTACGGCATTCACCTGAAGCTAGGGCGTTTACAGAAGTATAACGTGAATCTGAGGACAACCTCAATAATAAAGTTCTACATGATACGTATAAACCAAATATTCTGACACAAGTAAAGTGTAAATTAAAAGTCAGACAATCAAATTAACTTGATTGGTTGTACACATCAGTTATGGACACACCTACGCTTAAACGTGAAACGCAACAATCTGGCGAAACATCAAAAATATAAACAAAATGGTTTAAGGAAATATTGCGCTTGCTTTATTAGCCTGCTTCAAAGATTTGTAACAAAATGTGGACCGATGAAGAGTGCCAACACGGATATCAGAAACATTTCCAAAAAAATAATGAACTGGGAAAGCTAACTAGATCAGGTAATTTTAAAGCGTGCAGTTTCATAGGAATTTTTTTTCGTTTAAACAACGGATTAGGATTTCGTCATGTGCAGAATATATGCCGTTCGAAGAATTTAGTGTGGCTGTATCGTTTGTGCAATTTCTCGCCTTCCAACTTTCGGGTCAGCGAATATTTAGGCCAATTATGTAAAAAAAATTTTAGTTATGACTTTTTGACCATTTAAGGGTACTGAGATGGGTATCCGAAATAATTAGAAAACCGTGAACAGGAAATATTCCTGAGTTAGGTACAAAAACATTTCAGTTAATTCTAACACATTAGCATAAAAATTTGGGATGCAAGACTTCGGTGATAATTTTCAATTAGCTAAATTTAAATGCAATCACGCCTTTTCTAACAATAATGTCATTATTGAATGGTTTGTGATATTATTTCCGATTCAGACGAAACTTGCGGTTCCGCCACCTTTGTATTTCTTTTCTGGTATGCATTAAGAGCCAGGAAAATCTAACGTCGCGTAATTGGAAACTTCTGTTGGTTCAAAACCTCCGCTTGTTAATCTATCACAAGTGCCTTATGTAACCTTTTACCAAATTTATCTCTATATATTAAAATCTGTCAATTGAGAAGCATATAATTAAATTTAATTATTTTTTCAAATGCTTATAAATATATGTAAATTTTAATTGAAGCAGTATTTTAGGGTTATATGCAACAAGACAGGCGATCTACAGTTCAATGCAAGTGTAGTAGAACAAAGTGTTTAAATTAATGACAGAATTGTCGCTAGGCAACAGAATAAACATATCAACTGCAATGCTTCTTTATATTTCTAAAATACGCTAATCACATCACGTTGCATTCTCAATGTCAACCTTTCTCAAAAGAAAGGTGGTTTCCATTATGATGTGGACTTCAACTTATTTTATAGCAGACTAAATTTATGACAGACAGATAAAACTTGAAAGGCAGTTTCGTTAGACGATATGTCGACTTATTTTAAAAGAGTTAAACGCATTGTAGAATATGAATCGAATAAATGTGTTACTATATATATACTCTCGCAAACAAGGAAGTTAACAGAAATTTGATTGAATTGACGGAATTATTTCTATTAAACTCATATTTAACGCTCTTTAATTTAAAAGGCTAAAACAGAGCTCTTAAATCATATTGAACAATCACGGCGTCATTTTTCATATTTGCATGCCTTGCAAACCAAATTATCATTCATAAAAGATGCTATTTGCAAAGTTAAAACAAAACATTTGCAAAAGTTACCACTTAGAAAACAGTGCACATATTGATCTAACCAATAAAATAAATTCATTCAAATTGATATTTATTTTAGTCATAAAGACAAAAACAAATTTAAACCTGGAGTATAAAAACATTTTTAATTCAGTTAAGGCTGATAAAAGTCAAATTGATGAACTTCTTGCCATCTTATGCTATGTTTAGTTTACACCTACTATATATATATATATATATATATATATATATTCTGGGTTTTCAATTGATTATGCTAGTGGCAACAAAGTCTGACTGGCAATTACTTCTGTTTCTGGTTTTGGCTGGTTGGTAAGTGTGTGTGCGTTTGTGTTTGTGTGTGTGCGTGTTTGCATATAATGGTCATTCTCGCTGTATTGCTAAGTGATATCTGAGATCTAGTCATTATTGTTTTGATGGCTTGAGAATTAACCATTTGTGCGCTTTGTTCGCTGTTACATGTACATGTGCTATTTTCCCAGTGTAGTTGATCGGTCTACATTGTTGCGCAAATTTGTATTTTGAACATGGTAACAGCGCCAGTTTGGATTGCAGTGTTGAACGCTCATATTGTTTGGAAAATTTTGTCACCGTATGCATCTCTGTTATTTCCACTTCAGTTTGTTACCAATCCGATTGAATGTTTGTTGATTCTAGTCGAGGACCTGTTTGGTCTTGACTGGATACTAGTAGATTGTTGTTGAATTTTGTTATTCTTGGCCAGTCGATTAGAATATCATGTTGATGAAATCTTTTGAATATTAAGGTTAGGTGCTTGTTGTTTTATAATATATATATATATAGATATATATATATATATATATATATATAGTATATATATATAATTTATGTATAGGTAGAAATTTGACCATCATTGAACGGGCGTTTGGTGATGACAGTTAATTAAATCAAATCTTCGAGCTTGATATAATCATCAATCAAATTGTATTTACCCAGTCAAACAAAACATGAAACCTCTTTCGGGGCCGGAGATTTCATTTACCATACATTAAACATTCATCGTGAATTAATCCTTCGTTAACTACTGTGCTCTGATCGTGAACATGGAAGGTCAAACCACGTCAGTGCGTGTGACTTATGGTAGCTTAGCTATGTTCTGCGACTGGTTACATACAATGGGATTGGCGCTTATAGCAAGCTCGCAGAATTGATTTAAAGAATATTTTCACGCTATCAAATCAGTAATTTTGCAAGTCACTTGTACAACTCATGTTTCAAACCTGTTTTTTTAGCTAATACAACAATTTGAAATGTATATATTGTCTATCGATTTGACTATCTGTGCACTGCATGTGAGAGGTCTGCGTACATATAATAGATCCCAGGTAAAATTAAATGTATTTGGGTGTGTATAAAATTTGCCCGTAAAATCATGCCGACTTTATTATATCCTCTTCGTTCTATAACAGCTAAGTCGTCACTAGCTATGCTATTTCAACTACGTAAACGCGTAATGCTTGTTTTCAGATATCTAGAATTTATAATTACAAAATATATTTATTCAGCGGTAAAATGCCTTTTCTAATTAGGTCTAAAATTAAGCAAGAAACTCCTTCGCAAAATTGCATTTATTAAAATGTATAGTTAATTTATTTAAGCGTGACAACTCAAAATAAATATGTTGGTTCTTAGGCGCCCATTTAATATGCACAGGCCATTTGAATCTGTTATTATTCGCAGCTAACTTGGTGTCATCATAATTGTCCATTTAAGATATTATTCTTAACGTAGTTATGGAAACTGATGAAGAAGGCATTAGGGAAACTTGAGGACTCCGAGCACAATAAGTGCAAATAATTATGTTATAGTATTTCACAAATGTGCTTACATAGATAAAGCAAAACATCTCGTCTATCACGACATAAAGTAAATAGTTTTGAGAAAAAAATTACCATGATGATCAATGCTGAATGGAAGATTGTTAGCATAACTTGTTGGTGTTTCAATGAAATAATTGCATATTCCACTGCCCAAACTGATTTCTCCCCTTGAATTGGTTGGTTCCTCAATTACCGGTATATGCCCAACGACGGAGCCAATCATACTGTCTTCTGTAGTTGCAAAAACAAAT
Organism: Eudiplozoon nipponicum; assembly: GCA_029291075.1. Taxonomy (NCBI): domain Eukaryota; kingdom Metazoa; phylum Platyhelminthes; class Monogenea; order Mazocraeidea; family Diplozoidae; genus Eudiplozoon; species Eudiplozoon nipponicum. Next base: position 119,494 of record JAQBSW010001432.1, on the reverse strand, counting down.
TCTTCGTCGGGAAAGACGGGACCATGTCGCTGCAACAAGTGAACTGTGACTGGAGCTCTATAGTAGGCAGCAATTGGAAAAAAGCATTTTACAAAAATATTAAAATTCCCAATACACTGTTATTTTATGCGAACTAAATAGGGTAGGCCTGTCTTTGTTGTGTACACGATTTTTCAAAATGAAATGCTCATTTTATTCATATTACGTACAATAAATGTTTAGTTTTAACATGTTTGTCATTTTATAAATTAAAAACACTCATCGATGTATTGGAGTGCAAATTGCAGATTTAAGCATTACTTGAAAATATGTTGGTCTGTTACATTACGTTTGGTGCTTTATTCGTGCAACAAACGCTACGAAATTGTTTTTGACGTGCCGGGTTTCTTAAACGTAGTGCGAGCTAAATTACAATATATTATCAATTCCAAATTAAACGGCATCTACTCTTATATAGATCAACAACATGATCATAATTCATAATAAGTTTTACATCAATGGTTACCAAACTATGACTAAATTCTCTTATGTGTTATATTTAACGACAATCTACTATATATTCACTTCCTACTCTGAACTTATCAAAATCAAATTTTCAGCTTCTGAGTTCCAATTCTCGCATCAGTTACTAATTAGCAGTGTCTGACAAACGTGGAAAGAACAAAAGAAGACGTTATTTCACTCAAAAGCGATAAAATCATAGTTCAAAGAATAATATATTGTTGTTATATTTTGATTTTAGGCAATTCCAACATTTGCGAGACTACAAAACCTGCGAGATGTGACTTAGGCTCTCGAATCGTCCAAAATTTTTTTAAAGTAAACAATCACAGATTGCGCGGGCGGTGATAAAAATTATTTAAATCAAGTTTGAGAGCTTAAAATTATCACTAACCTCATTAGATATGCATTTGCGTGTACAAACTCTTCAGAATTTTCAGCGGGATGGGCTCGAACCCACGCATGCCTAGTTCGGTGTCTATGGCACTAACTACTCATCCACCAAGCCGCGGCAAATTCTGGACTGTACTTGAGGAGTTCTCAATAGGAACGAAACCGGTCTATTGGAGGAATTGCCATTTCTAAAATACGCGATGCTTAGTTTATACACACAAATGTATATATAATAGGATTGATGTTTATATCAGCTCACAAACTTGATTTAAGAAGAAAATTTATCTGACGGATTCCCTGTGTCACCCGGATAATGCTCGTTGCCTCTAGAACACCAAAGATTGTGAAAGCACGACAGAACATATAGTGGAAAAACATTAATGCACCAATCGCAATCGGTATAGTCAAGAGTAAAGCACATGGCATTACTATGACCAGTGGCATATACTGCCGCGTCTCGAGATTCCATGATCATCATCAGAGCAAGATGAAAAACTGACTAGCGAGGATAAAGCCGCAATGAATATAAAAGTTATGGAAAATCAGATATGCGATTCTGACCCCTTGTAGTCTTGCATAAAAATCTTTTACATCTAGTATATATATATATATATATATATATATATATATATATATATATATATATATATTGATAGTTTCTAATTTCAATTATTTTTTTAAATGTAAGAACAAAACAATCGTACTCATGGAATAACATTTATTAATAAATCTTATTTCTACCAGTATCTACAGCCATTGTTCTGGATTCGTTAGTATATTCGTTCATCCAATCCCACTGTACATTTGTCGTAACCAATCTCCTCTTCGTTATGTTAGCCTTTGTTTTGCGCAATTTAGACCACTGCTTTTGCGCAATTTAGACCACTCATTTTGCGTAACGTCATTTGGTGTGTCATCGCTTTCATTGTAATTGCGTCCGTAATTGATGTATGTGTCGTATTTTGCGAAGCGTTGGCTATTTTTAAAGGCATGTCAGTTATGTCTTTGTTCCAGTCCAATTTAATTTCTTTTTGAATTATTTTCTGCACGTTTAAGCAGGGCTTCAGCTTATTAATTGCAATAGCTTCAAAAGCCAGAAGCATTTTCTCTGTTAATAAGATTTATTAATAAATGTTATTCCATGGAGTACGTTTTTTTGTTTCATATATATATATATATATATATATATATATATACAGCATGTAAATAAATATACTATGCTCGAAAGTAATTTTTAAGTAATATTAACCAAATCCATATAATTTGCAAGTTTTTGTTCTTTGTTGCGCAATGTGATCATCACATTTAATGTATCCACGATTTTCTTTCGTGGGTGGCTAAATTGTACTTTCAGTTCCCCTATGATACGATTGATCCAAAATTCCAAGCACGTGGTGTGTTCAGCTTCGAGATTCGTCCTCCTTTCACTCCGAAGGCCTCCACGCCTTTCGTACTAACCACGGGAAATAAGTTTCGATCTAATCTTTTTTGTCTGGCGATGTTTCTGTGCCTCATTTCCAGTACCATCTTCAGGAATCTAATAACACACCCACCAGATTTAAGCAAATGTGCAAATCTGTACGCTGTGTTATTAGAATCCTGACGATGTCACTGGAAATGAGGTACTGAAATATAGCCAGACAACCTAAATTATATCGAACCTTATTTCCAGTGGTTAGAACGAAAGGTGTGGAACCATTCAGAGAGAGAGAAAGAGAGGACGAATCTGTGCCCATCCACCATGAATCTGAAGTCAATGTGTACTTGGAAATGTGAATCTGACGGTTCATTGTGGAACTGAGAGTGCAATTCAACCACACGCGGAAGCAAATCATGGATAGGTTAAATCCATTTAATGTAAAATCAAATAAACAACTGATGGCATTGGCAAAGTCAGCATTGAAATGGCCTTTGACCGTTAGTGCTAGAAAATCTAAACTAAGTGTACATAAGCCAAATATTTGCAACATAAATACGAAATGCCAGGAATTGCTTTTATTTCAAGGATAATAAATAAATTAACCGGGATACAGTGTGACCCAAGGTGTTCGTTTGTCCAGTTAGACACTAAAGTCTAACTGTTTGCCCATGCTGAATCATGCTTACTGTTTTGCACCGAATTTTAGCTGCCTTTTGAAAACACTCATAAACTTTACACCGATACGTTTATGCATCTTGTTTACATCCCCCACTGTGTCAGGAATGTGCATGTTTAAAAATTTTCGAATGAAGCAAAACTATAAATTGAAATGTCAGACTGGAAACAAAAACCAATTCTTTAATTAAAGGTGCTAGTGGAAACGAGTAGACAAAATTTTGGCAGTCGCACGAACGGACAAGTTCAACAGCCTCCTCTGCAAATCTCACCCATAATAGTCCTACAAATAGTCTCCATTTCAACTATTTAGACTGCCCAATTTCTAGGTAGACAATAATCTTTAGGCTTGCATATAAAAATGAAGTTTAGAATTGATGTTTTTTGTGAATTTTTTTAAAAGTAATTTTTAGCAGAACTCAGGAACTCCGCACAATTTTTTTGCATATACCTAAAATATTATTAAAAGGTCGCGTATAAATGACTCATGTCTTCTATTCGAAATTATATATATATATATATATATATATATATATATATATATATATATAATTAAATTATAAAATCATAGATCGATTATATATACGTGCTACAGGTATAAAGTAAACAAAGCAAGCTCAACTCCTCAACTAGGCCAGTTTTGTCTATTCTTGGCACTCACCAGTATTTGCCAGATTTACAGCTACCTAGATTTGAACTCTGGTGCATTTAATTCAGTTTTGTCATTTATCTAGCCGACCCCACAAAGCACCACAATGCATTCAAATAGCAGTTGTACACCATAAAGTTTCTTAGTTAGTCTTCCTTCTGAGGGATTGTTTTGAATATGGCTTACGACAAAATGTTCCAGAAAGTCATTCCTAATCGGTCATTATAAATCAGATACCATGCTATCAAGGGAAATGGTGTTACATTAAGGTACAACGAAAGAACGTGTTTATATGTATATCGTCAGTAAAAACAAACAATTGGATAAAATGGCGAATTAAATTCGTCAAAAAGCTGGTTGTGTCCTTAATGGGCGACCAAAAGTATCCACATGTAAGAAAGGCTAAACCAAACCATTGATTTGAATGAGAATGCTAATTTCAAGCATCGGTTGTGTTTGAAATCTATTTCCCTACAGTCGAGATCAAATCCCAAGAGCAGAAATTCGAACAATTATTGATGACTGCCAAAATAGTAGGTACCCTATCTAGTTTGTAAGTTACATTTTATATTTCATGCAATATTTAGTTTACACTGCAATGTGTAACTATAAAAATTTCCAGATATTGAGTATGAAAACTGTTAGAGATGAAAAAGAAGAGCTGCTCTGTTGGATTATATTTGCAGCAAATATTTTTCTACGCTTCGACAGCAAAAGCATTTAAAGTGAAACTGGTGACTTTCTATCCTGTCAGTTTTTAGTTAAAGCTGTGCAATTTCACGCAATATTCTACTGGTTTGCGTCTCTCTGGCAGCCACTTCTACTAGCAGAGTATTGTCAAAAAATCCGTAATTATATTCTCCTTTTTTAAAGAAGACTAACATTTCTAAGACCACGCGTCATAGATACAATGGCGGTATACAATAAGCTATCCTTTCCAAGCACATATTCTGGAATACACACTTACATTCGCCCATTGAAAGCAAAATAGTTAGACAAAATCATGCGTATAAAGGTTTATATATATATATATATATATATATATATATATATATATATATATAATTTACTTGTTATCGTCAGAATAATAAAGAAAATATCAAGAAATATATTAATTGTGCAAACACATATGGCATAACAATTGATGATTCAGCTGGACATTTTGTCTATCGAATGAGACTGGAGCAAAAGAGATTTTATTGATGTGTACGTTGTAAATTGCACAAATAGCGGATATTGAAAAAAATCGGTCATGGTGAGTAAATGTCCGCAGTTGAGAATTGAAAATTCGATATTCGCTCAACCAGTTATCCACATAAACGTAATTATTTCCCTTTCGGTTTGTCCGACAAGTTAGGACCTTTCATCCTTTATATATCATTTCTTTAGTGCTCAAATTTTTTCTCGAATATTCAAATAGATTTCAATGATATTTTGATCAACATTGCCAAGTGCTCATAATATAATCAACATAAAAGAAATAAAAATTTAAAATAATGAACCATTAATGCTAAGTGCGTGAATATTTAGAAATTATTTATTTAACAAGAAGAATAATTTATTTTGTGTATTTCCAACCAGATTACAGGTCTAGTAACAAAATAGGTCTAATAGGACCAGAAGGATAAAACAAAATCAACATGAACGAAAGGTATAATCTGTGGTGCACATTCGTTTCCTGTATATTGGTGACTCATCAGTAGGAGCCGCCATTACGACATCTACCCACCATATTTGGGTGTGGTATGTAGGACAATGGACGGCTGAATCTACTGCATTAATGAGTATACCAGAAGTAGTGGAGCTAACTTCATATAGAGTCTACGACAATGCGACTTCAAAGCCAAATTACTTTATTTAACATATATTCCACGTCTGGAAGTGTTATAAACCCTTTGGCTGTTGTGTCAATACCAGATACCAGCACTATGATTGCCGAGTCGGTACATGGTACGGAACAAAATATACAGTGGGTAAAGGTCTTAATACCATCTCTAACTAATGTGTCACCGGTGAGCACGAAATAAATTTGCACGTCAGATTATACCTATCGCTTATGCTGACTTTTGTTTATTCTTCTGGTCCTATTTGATCTAACTTATTACTAGGTGCGCAACAAAATACATAAATGCATACATAATAGTTTTGCGTAACAACCGGTATATAAAAGAATACAGGCTTGTTTATAGGGACATTTTAAAAAAGGTAAGTTAAATAAAAATGACACGAAAATTTTGGAGCTCAGAAGAAATCATTTGGAAAACCCCTTAATCGATGAAGTCGTCATGAGCACACCTGTAACATTGTCTTGGTGGATGGTTTACACAGAACTTACTGGACCGCAAATGGCCTTAGGTTAGAACAAGAAAAAAGACTTGACGACATACATTCAATTGCGGGAGCCCGAGTCGGGTAAGACGATTTTTTACATTTAAATTTTGATTTTTAATCAACTAGACTTTCTATTTTGAGGTCGCATTTAAGCATTATCTTCACTTTAATGTGATTTGGGTTTAAGCCTGTGTCAATTTTCAAATTATCATTAAAAAAATTATTAAAATCCTGCCCCTAGTCTATAGACTGGTACAATTTATTACTACCCGCATTCTTTAGGGAGACTTGGCTCAATAAAACGTGAACGCGCCAGTGCTTTTGACTGCGTAAGTCGTGAGAAAACCAATTTTTGCGTAAACACTTGCATCCGCGTGACTGAAGCGACTATAGTCAGACTAACTTGATTTATCAATTTTGGCCAATTTCCCACAGTCAATACCCGACATTTCACAAAGTGACATTTCTAATTAAAATACTGCGCAATTTACTTAGCCAGCAGTGAACGCCCAGACGGGCACTTGCTTTAAGTGGGCGATAAATTCTATCGACATCCTACTTCACCAGGTTTGTATATATATGGATGCATTCAGGAAACCGGAAGTCACTTGTGTAAAATCACAGTAGCCATCTGCAAACATTTCATAATGTGTATAATATTAAAATGCCGGCAAAATTAATTTCACTGCCTACGTAGGAATACATGATTTACCACAATTTGCTTCTAAAATTTTATTACACTAGAATAAAATAACAAATTATCTTCATACGTAGTTGACATTTTAATGGTTACCAGAACTTATTTCAAGGATAATCTACTCTTAATAGATACATTTTGTATTCAGCTTGCAGGTATAATAGAGATACAATAAACTCTCTCTCTCTTTCCTCTTTCTCTCTCGCCCTTTCTCTCCATCTATGGTCCTCTCTGGTTCTCTCAGAACCAAAATTTGGATACTCTACTTTGTAACGCTGCTGATTGTCATCTTTTATCGTGTTTTATTATTCAACGTATCTCGGTAATGCTAAAATAGAATTGATAACTCAGCCACCAATAATATGGAGGCGAACAAATCAAACCTCTACAAGCACTGAACTTCATGTTGTCCTTTTTCTATTGTCTAATGGGTTGCTTTGGGCGCGAAGCTCCAGACAGAGCCAAAGCTTACTATGCTTGAGACAGGGCCAAGTTCCGTTATGTGTGGATGCAAATATGGAATATATCGAATCCATTATTAAATGAGTGAAATTCAGTTTCCAACCCATGAATTATATACGTTATAAAAAAAGTTAATTAAGTAACGCCTATTTACACAATTGGTACAGTACCTTTTTGATATAAGCAGATTATAGTTACTAGGAGTATCATTATTTCAAATGAAATACATTATTCTTAAATTATGAGAAAAAGAGATTATAAAAGCAAGTTGGCTTAAACTAAGGATTGAACCAACAAGTAAATCTCAAAATGTTTCAGCGAAAGACTGTATTCCTTTAATGTGCTTGCAGGTTTGCCCAGTAGTAATTCTTCCTGTGTAAAACTGTTCTATGTAAAATATTTTTTCTAAGCAAGGAGCCAATTGATACAGACTTATTATTAAACTAATCTACAACCAACAGGCGAGAAGAAGATAGCTTATAAAATCAAACCGAAAACGTGTAAAAAATTGGCTAAATAAATTTTTTGGAGGATTTCGTCCTTAAAAGAAATTAATCAAAACATTGATGGAATTGTGAAAATTGGGATTCGAGCCATGGAAATTTGCTTAAAAGTTTCGTAACTTATAAACTATGCTATCAAATCGCACATTTTCTGTTATTTTCAGTCATATGCTCACTCATATTTTCGTCAGTTCGTCTTCCAAGACGAACCTTTTTTGTATTGCATTCGAAATCATGTTATAATATGCTTAATCCGAATTTTCATTATAAGCGATACATCATTCCTTTGGGATATTGGTATTCGATTTAAGCATGAATGCAGAAGTGGATTATTCATAGGTTGTAAATATAATATAGATGTCGCTAAGGACATCAAATGCAATGTATAAACCATACCAGTTTCGTCCTTATGGAGAATTCATCATCATTACGCCAGAGCTACCGCGTTCAGAGCTCGAACAAGAACACATTTGCTTCAGTATAGCAACTAATTCAATGAGCCAACAAAGCCGCGTAATGCATGCAATTTTTAGTTGTATAACATTTTTTTGGTCTTCCCACCTACTGGCAGATTAGATGTGATATTGCTTTCGTCCTAAAGTCTTAACTAGCAACCATCGATCTGTCATTATTAGGCAGATACCGTACCACCTGGGGAATTAACATCGAATTAAGGAAAAATACCAGGATGTGGGTGTGGATGACATAGTAGAAGATTTGCAAGACCCATATATCCTGGCTCGAGCTCTGACTGCAAGAACTATGGCACCTACGTCCCGAGTTGCAACAATGCCCGCAACAGGTTTATTTGCTGAACTGCATTCCTACCCACAAGATTTTTAATTTTACCTGATTATGTATATATATATATATATATATATATATATATATATATATATATATATATATATATATATATATATATATATATATATATATATATATATATATATATATATACAAAACTGGATAAAAATACACCTAAATTCTGTTTGTTACTAGATTATGACTTATGCAACGCACTATCTTTCCGCTGCCGATTTTCCTTTTCAAATGTCGATGTTTGTAGAATCTATGAAGGGCTGTTAATTCAACCAGTTTCATCAAACTACCGGCCCGATGTTCTGATTAACTAATAATTATTCCTGTTCCTTTTTTCAATTGAAAATTTCCGATTTCCTTCTTCAGTCCGCTGTTCATTTCGCAATAAAACGGCAAACTTAATTAGCAAATGTGAAATTCCTTCTAAGCAGCTGCACTTTTATATAGGACGAGGAAAATACATTGTCGCTATTGGCTAGGCACGATGCTTAAGTTTGTGTGACTATAGTCGCCAAGTATTCAGTTACATATGATCATATATTTAGAGGAAAATATATATATATATATATATATATATATATATATAGACTACAAGAGATGAGAGCCGCATATATATATATATATATATATATATATATATATATATATATATTTATTGCTTTCCATATATATGTAAGCAGTTTGATTGTCGCTAGTCAGTTCGCCATCGTACTCCGTAAACTTGATTTAAAGAACTGTTACCACCATCCGCACAATCAATTAATTTTTAACTGTGTTGTATATATATATATATATATATATATTTATATATATATATATATATATGTGTGTGTGTGTGTGGCGAAAGCTGCAAACAATTAATGTTCGTAGCATTTTCAGTCTAGCACAATATATTTGAAATTACTAGAGGTGAGAGCTGCATATCTAATTTTTCTTTCCATTTATATGCAAATGGGATTGATCCTCGTTAGTCAGTTCATCGACGTACATTGTTGATATTCATGGAAGGTCGAACCGCGTCAATGCGTGTGACTGACTGTTGTTTTACACTGTTCTTCGACGAAAGATTAAACACAATGGAATTGGTTTTTACTTTAAGCTCTTAAACTTGATTTCAAGAGACTTTCTTCCAGTTGGAACCCACTTCATATCGTTTTCTGCGTAAAGTTACAATTTACCTCACCCAGTCCGCGACAACAATCAAGGCACCATAAGCGTCGGAATCTGATATTGAATTAAAGTATAAAAGACGAATTTGACTATATATATATATGTAAAGGGTATGAATTAAAGAGGCCTAATATACCAAAATCATTGCATAAACTTGACCGAATTCATCCCTATTTGGAGCTCATCGAGTTATTGCTAGAAATTTCGCGGTAGTAATTTTAACCGTGGTGCATATCTTTTTAAATATTATGCTATTGAATTCGGGCGTTGAATGAAATTTTCACTTATACATTAACAGATGCTTTGACTCTTCTTTTCAGGGGGAGAGTATTTAATATCGCTTTCAATACAAGTTTCTTGTCTAGTAGCACGAGATCTGGAATCATATGACAGATACCACGCCACCTGAGAAACTGATATTAAATTAAATTTTAATCGGAAGGATTTATTGTAGATGGCATTGTAGACAAATTTCAAGAATCAATTACTTCCTAGTACGAGTCCCGGTCGCGAAAATTCTGACATCAATCTTGAGAGCTACAATTCCTAGAGAAACTTGTTTAGATAATGAACTGCATTTGTTATTTTAAGCTATGTTTAGTTTATAACGTAAATGTGTTTTTTTAAATATTTTTAAAACCAATTGGAGTAAAAATGCGCTTACAATTTTATTTGTTCATGGATTCTATCTTATAAAACGCTCTAAATTATGCACCAATTATCCTTTTTACTGTTCATGCATGTATAATTTTTTTCTGAATGTTGACCAAACATTTTTCACCAAATTTTATTAATAATACCAAAGCACTAATAGTGTTTCAATTAGCATGATTTAATTAGATTGGTTCCACATCGATATTTTTTGACAATTTATATAACTTAGTTAGCATTTATCCAGTTATTATAAACATGTAGGGCAACATATTTCAACGTAGAAAAGAGTTTGATACCTAAACCATTTCTGTTTATATTAATTTGGCGCCGAATAAAAAAGATATTGGAATTTGAAGACATTAATGCGATTAATGATTTTTTAATATACGTCTAGCGTACAGGAGACTTTTCTTTTCCTTGCCAAACCCCGATTCTATCTGTAAAATTTAATGAAATCTGTTCAATTGAAATCGTCGGTGTTATAAAAAACTAGTTATCGTATGCATGCACGTTTGAGGAAAGTACGTGATTTAACTCATTAAATTTGATATCGTGGCTTTGATATTTTGTATGTTATAGTTTCGCCTTTGCTGCCTGATAGCCAACGTTTGGTAAATTATAATAGAGCTTTCCACAATTTAAATTGAAAAAAACAAATAACTATATGTATTATAAAGCTTGTATATAAAAAAATGTTTAAAAAGGCGAATTTCTTTTGGCTAGAAATGTACTCGACTGTAATACCTGGTACATTAGGGAGATTGAGTTGGAATAAACATATTAAATATGCAGCAATAAACAGAAAATGCAATTTGTACATTCTCAGGCATGCCAAATCGCACACATATCTCTTTTCTCTCTCTCTCTCTCTCTCTTCTATATATATATATATATATATATATATATATATATATATATAATTCATCAATCAATGTTAGAATTATGCACACTTTACTGATTATTTAGCTGAGAAATAGGGAACGTTACATTTTGCCGAGCATAATTTACATGTTCGTATATATATATATATATATATATATATATATATATATATATATATATATATATATATATATATATATAACCTCAAAATTCATATCTCAAGTATTATTTGAATACGTTTATTTCTAATTCTACATAAGTCATAAAAATATGAAATTTGTATTTACCTAATCAATTTAATAAATCAATGCCATTTTGGAAAACAATATATGAGTAGATTTGCAGGTTTTCATCAAGGAGACATTAAATAATAGGTTAATAATCAGTTATTTATTATTTCGGTATTAATTTATATAATAATATTTAGTTAATACCCATTTAAACCACCATACATCCAAAAGAAAGCAATCTATTAATAATAGAAACAAATCTTTGCTTTTCACTCTTTTCAAATACAGAACTGTTATTAAAAATTCCGGTAGAAGACATGAATAACTAGAGTTCTTTTTGAAAATTAGGCCGACAAAATCCATGAATTAATTCATTATCCCAAAGAAGTGTGTCTTATGCATACAAAACTGAGTTTTTCTACCATCATTGATGTGATATCTGTCAATCAGTTACGCTAAAGTAAACCTATCATGTCATCAACAGTTATACTCAACTGATCACATTTCTAAAAATTTTAAGTAACAACAATCAACAAAAGGAGAAACAACATCATCCCAAAGAAAGATTGACAGTTTAAACTCAACACCTAATAAGCTCGGTTTATCCTTGTTGTACTTACTGTTATACATTACTTCCCTGTGGAAAATCTATCAAAGGAACCAAAAGACTGATAACTAATCAAATTGGAAACATTTAATTGGGCTCTATACCAGACATTTGTAATTTATAATATAAATTCGATTAAAATATAACTTAAAACAATAAAAATAATAGATCATTGATAGGCAGTCACCGATATTACTTCTTTGGGTTTCTACATTACTTAAATCAATGTTGCGAGTTTAACATAAACGCCAATGATATTATATATACATAAACGAATCATTGCCCAATTTAGCAAAGACAATTCATCCAGAAGACCGATTTTGTCTGCATTCAGAACACTTCGAGTACTGTCTCATAAGGTCACAATCGGTCTATTGAATGAAATCCATCTGCTTACTTGTACAACGCTTTGTCTATAGTAGATATATATATATATATATATATATATATATATATATATATATATATATATATATATATATATATATATATATATATATATATATATACGGATTATGTTCATATCAAGCTAGCACGCTTGAGTTAAGTACTGTTACCGCCACGTGTAATCAATGATTGTACAATTATGAAATTCAGTTGAATACCACTCACACAGGCAGTGCGTTGTCTGTTCTAAAATGACAGATTGGCGATGGGTGGTTACAACATTACAGGCTCCAACGGATGAAAGACTAACCAAAAACTAGGGGTATTAACTAAAATTGTAATATTTGCTGCAAAGGTGTCTTAGTGATTAGAGTCGTATGTCTGATGAAGTGTTTATATTGTTATGTTTGTGCAAAATTCTGGATAGTACTTGATGAGTCTCTCAAAGAGGACGAAACCGGTCTACTGATAAATTGCCCTTTCTACATTGTAAAAACACTTATTTTATACTCAACAAATTTACACATATATATATATATATATATATATATATATATATATATATATATATAATGAGATTTTGTCTTATTTTAAGACCACAATCTTGAGATAATTAAGTGGGACAATTGTTGCCACGCAACACAGAAGAAAGTAGAATTGGTGACATTATTTGCCAATGTGAATACGACTATATTAACGAAAAAGTGCATCCGCATAATCAATTGCCAACGAAGGAAGCACTCAAGCAGATGGAAAGACTAGAATAAAGCGAAATTAAGTAAGCGCCACATAAATAAGTCGCAATAGCATGCAAAAATGTACACAGACACATGGTTGCCAACACTATACAATCTATACGACTTATAATTGAATAATTTGGTCATTTTTATTCAGTAAAATACGGATTATATTAGCCTATCCATTTGGCTCAGCACTTCCGGTAATTTCTTGTCAAATATAATGCTGGTATTACTTCTAAATGACACCTGAATTGTCAAAACTGCTGTCATGATTAAGATCTGTGGACGAATTAGACCTTTGTTTTGTTAAACCTCTCGAACTGTTTTACGGAAGTGTGCAATACAAATTCACCATCCATATGAGACGTTTGATTAGCACAGCATTTTATGATAATTACGATGGTTTTTCTAGTTCTTGATGAATTAATCCCAAATTAAAACTGGAGACTGGGCGTGAAATTGCTAACAAACATAAGTAGCACGTCAAGTGATGCGTCTGGCAGTTGCATACAAAAAGTGAACAGAATGTAAGTTGACTTGAATGAAAATAGTGCTAAGACAGTGAAGAGCTTACGCGTCTGAACTAAATTCTGCTCTTAAAATAGAACCAAAAATTTATATTAGGCAAACAACTTATGATTTCAATTCATAAAAGTTATCAAACTTCAATAGTCAATAACAATTCCACATATCGATTTCGTAAGTATTCAAGTTTTCTATTGTCCCGTTTCCCTGCACAAGTCCATTTGTCAATTGCCTTAAACTAATTCCTCATGAGCGGAAGACAATTAATGTATTCAATGAGAAAATGAGCATGCCGAATATTAAAAAAAAAGAAATGCCGTACGGGATAAAATTTATGCCAGAGAAAACGACAAGGTTAATTCCTTTATGTTAGATAGAGAGCTCAAGAAGCCAACCGACTGAATACAATAAAACGGACAATGGTTGCGCGAGCGATGATAAAAATTGCTTAAACCAAGGTTGTTATCTTGATATTAACTAAGCATTATGTAATGTAGAAAGGAAACTTATCCAGTAGACAAATTACGTCCTAATTAGGAACTCTTGAAGTGCTGTACAGAATTTGTCGCGAATAGGGCTCAAACCTGGGTACGTCTGCTTCGGAATCTAGTACTTTAACCACTAAGATACCCTCCTGCACACCACACACAATTTTTAATTTTTTACTAAATAAAGTGTCCTAGTTAGCCGTTCATTCAGGTGGAGCCTGAATGTCATTTATGTATGACTAAAGTTCCAGCCTGCCATCCGAAATCTGTCATTTTAGAGCATGCACCACGTTATATGGGGAAGTGGTTTTAAAATGAACACCTATATAATTGAATGAACATTAGTTGCGCAGGCGATGATAACAATTATTTACATCACGGTTGGGATCTAGATGTAAACACCAATCCCACTATATACATACATTTGTCAGTATAAACTAAGCGTTGCTTTGTGCATATTCTACATTAAACAATGCTTAGTTTGTACTGGAAAATGTGTTTTTATAATGGGCCAGGTGTTTATATCAAGATCGCAAACTTCATTTAAAAAATTGTAATCAATGCAAGCGCAACCCATGTTCGTTTAATCGTATAAATGTTCAATCCCTTACCACATCCACAGGTAACGTGGTGCCTGTTTTAGAATGAGAGTTTTGAGATGGATAATTGGATATTTAGGCCTATATAGTTGACATTTAGGCTCCACATAAAGAAAAGGTTAACTAAAAAACTATAATATGTACATAATTGAAAATTTTTGTAGAGTTCGGTAGGGAGGCTCAATTATTAAAGCAACAGTTTCCAAAACAGACGTACTAAGTTTTGAGCCCTAGTCGCGGCACATTCTGAACAATAATTCAAGAGTTCCTAATAAAGACGATACTGGTCTACTGGATGAATTACCTTTCCACATTATACAATGCTTAGTTTATACTGACAAATATATGTCCATAATGGGAATGTTGCTTAAGTCAAGATCGCAACCTTGATTGAAATAAATAAAGACTGAATACAATTCCGGCCACCTGGATAATTATTCCAAGAGACATAAATTTACACTGTAAACCAACCTTAAGCTGCATGAGATTTTAGATATTGAACAAATAATCGGCTAAAGTCAATACGGTTGATTGGATTCAAACACAATATCCAGAGAATTTCAATGACTACGGCACATTTCGGCGTTGTTGCCTCTACAAATTGTTTTATTTTAAATTAAACACGATCCTGTGAACGGAAGCTAGAAACCTTTTGAATCTCTATATAATGCAATTTTCTTATTTTACATAAAACTAACTGGTTTACTCGACGAAATTTAACATGAAACACATGATTACATGCGGTTTTAACTTTTGTTCATGCTAAATTTGGTATAGTCGTCTGGTCCTATTTGAATCATTTTGTTACTTTGTACGCAATATCTAATACATATTTGCATAATAGTTTAACAGTTCGTTTTAAATCGCTGCTAGTTCACTCAATTATTTCTGAGCTGGTTCTGTTTAGCTCTTCATCAAAAGCAAAGTGATAGTTCGTACTTGGCGCAAGGAATTCCATAAAGTTGCACAATTCTTAGTTCTGATGCTGTCTATGTTATTAAATGTTACATCAGCTACTGGCGATGATATTGAATCACATTTTCGTAGTGAGAATGAAGAAGAATGGCAAAAACATGCAGCAAAATGATAACGATAATTAGGTGACTTTTCGAATTTTCTGCGTTTGTAAACAAACGCAATAGATGACGCTGTGTAAAAAATTAAATGACAATAAATTAGAAAAATAGCACTCTCAATACCAATAACCAATAAATGAAAATACTTAGTAACAAAAATTTTCGAAAAGTACTACCGATCGTACTAGTTGTGTGTACGCAAATTCTGTGTTTTTGCAGTTTTATGCAAAATAAGCCAAAAATTCTAGATATTGACTAGTCCAAGTTAATGGTTTGTTTCGAGTTGATTTCAGTAACATTTTTTGAGTTATTAATGCTGTTTCCAAAAGATTTTACGATTGTGGTGTCGTCCAGCCTTGTCTTAATTATCATTCACTCGGCAGTCAGGGTGTTCATTTGCACAGAAAATATACTTACTATACTTTAAATCAAGTTTGCGAGCCTGAAGTAAACACCAATCCCATTTTATTTAACCAGTCGTCGAACAACATAACAAAACTACCGCCAGCTGCAACGCACTGACGCGTTTCGACCTTCCTTGGTCATCATCAGAGTACGACGGCAAACTGACTAGCGAGGATCAAACCGCATTGAATTTATATATGGAAATCAAATTTAGATATGCGGCGCTCACATCTAGCAGTCTCGCATACATTGAACTTGACTGGAAATGTCGGCTGCACAATTTCTATTCAGTCACGAACATTAATTGTTTGCAGCTTTCGCCACATACAATTTAACAATAATTGATTGATTATTTAATATTCATTTCTGTGGTTCAAATTCTGGTTTCATTAATGTCCTGACTTTGCTTCAACTTAACTTCTGCACTTCTGAGAAGACATACTGTATTCAAATAAGCCTTAAATAGGAACATTGGTGTTTTCTTGGCCACAAAGGTAGCTACTGCTACGTTTAGCCTCAGAGAACGTCGCCCTGATAGGCGTGGAGACCATTGTTTCGAGAAACATATTCAAGCTGCATTTTATTTAATACGTATATCATAGTTTAGCCCTGTAGTTATTGCAAGATCGGCAATTTAATGTAGGCAAAACTTATGCATCTACTAAAAATATACTAAGATACATTGGTGTTTGTCATCCAAAATTAGCTAACTTGGCTTTCTTTAACCAATATTTACAACGCGGACTATTCAGATAAAACTGAGAAATCTAACAAAAGGCAGTGACAAATACCATGATAATGTCAAGGGTGATAGCACTGAGAGTATCGCAAAGTCTATTATTCGGCGCATAGTTCGCCGAGGTGTTGTAGCGCGCGTCTGCACTCTACAGTAAGAAGGCATTCATGGTACCCATAATCTGAGTCAATCCATTTCAAAAACATTACGAAGCTTTCGATTGGAAACGGTGAGCCGAATGAATTAATGGCGTAGAAAAATATGCACAAAGTAGTGATTTATTTTAATCAATAAGAAGTGCTCGACTGAAAATAAGGTTGCATGACACGCGAAAATCTGCAGCAAATTCACCGTAGGTATGCAAGAAATTACGTAATTTACAGAAACAGACACTCATCAAGAAGAGCAAATTTATGCGTGTGCACAAACACACACGCACACACATAAGTACCCGGCTCTTCCTCGATAGATGTGAGCGTAAATCTCTTTGTGTGCGGTATCTGAGCTTTTGAAATTTGTCTTTGATTAAGCATAGGCAATATTTTTTTTAAATCAACATTGCTAAGAGTTGTGCACGCGATGAGATAGTCTACTCAATATTCAATGCATTGGAAAGAAATATATTCAGGCCCCGAAATTAATTAATTAATCAGCTTACAAAAATTGAAGCAATTTGATCACAAAATCTATCTGGGTGCGTTATTCTTGACTCGTGCTATAAAAATGCTTCTTTCGCTAATGAAGAATTAGATTGGAGACAAATATTCGACAAACAGTTTCATGTTTCAAATTCAAATCGATGTACTTATTATTAGCAATACACGTCTTTAGTAGGCTCAGGTAAGCATAATTTACAAAATATAATACGTTTGACCTGAAGTTTCCTATCTGCTATAAACTAATCATATAAATTCATTTCCAAAAAAACAGCAATACATCGTAGTGGATTTCCGTTAGAGAGAGTGAGAGATAGAGAGAGAGAGAGTAGTAAACAACCAAAAATATACAGAATAAGATGGATAGAAGGAGAAGATTGTATTTTTTCTAATTATTCGTACTTGTTTGGCATAAGACCATTCTAGAAATCTAGAAAGATCCACACAATTAAGAATTTCTTACCAGAAGAAAACTATACTCCAATGGAAGGAGCGCTAATTGAGTTATTTTTAGAATGTCATGTAGAAGAATTATTTAATCATTGATCTTCGAGCTCAAAGTCATGTCTTTATGCAGCCTGACGATTGATTTCATCTAAACAGTCGAAGTAGCGAATGTAGAAAAAAGCCAGTTTGAATGAGATTAAAATTTTCTCTAACGAGGGTAGAAAAATCATGGTTTAATAGCTCGCTACGTCTTTAACGCTGGACATGTTAGATTTCCTGGATGAGGTAGAAATGAACTGATTGCGAAAATGTACAATTCAGGCGAACAGCCCTCGTTGCAGTATATGTAATCTAAGCTAGTTTCAGTGAAACATCTAATTTTAGGCTTCCATGGAAAATTGTTTTGGCAGAGACTATGAGCTCAATTTAATTATCAGAATATTTTTATGGTAAAAACTGTAGTCACCTGATAATCTAAAACAGAAAAACCTAGCATCTGAAATGAGTTATGAAAAAACCAACGGAATAATTTTTTGTTTTAATGGATTTTCCAATTAAAACGGACACCTTTCCTAATCACATGACCCTTAAAATTTGAAATTTATTAGAATAAGATTTGAACCAAGACGAATTAAGAAGAATGATATATGCATATCAAAGTTGCTCAGCTGCTAAGATAAAATAGGATTTCTGATTTTCATACGTTCGCAAACCTAAACGAATGAATCTTTCTCACCAGCGTCCTAATAACAGATTATTTAATTGTCGAACTTATAAATATGCATGCAAGCTGCAAAATGTTTCTTTTAGTCAAGTTGGCGATCCTGATATAAATACCTGACCTATTATATATATATATATATATATATATATATATATACATTTCTCACCATAAACTAAGTATGGAATAATGTGGAACTCATACCGTATTGTCCTGAATTTGCCGCGGATAGTTCTCGAACCCGGGCACATCTGCTTCGGAATCTGTTGTTCTAAGTAGACTTGCCCAGATTCGATCTCTGTCCGCGGAAAATACTAAACAGTACATGATGAATTCCCAATGAGGATGAAACCGGTCTACTGGATGCATAGCCTTTTCCAGACTACGCAATACTTATTTAATGCTGCCATAATGAGTCAAGTGTTTATGTCAAGATTGCAACCGTGATTCAAAGTAATTATCACCGTCCGCGCAATCAATGCTCGTTTAATTATGTAAAATGTTATGTGTATAATTGCACAAAATTGTTCACTCGACATTTGCTCTCCAGTGCAATGCATGCGAGACTGCTACGGTCGAGAGCTGATTATATATGAGATTGCATATTTTATAAACATATTGCGGTTTTATCCACATTAATAGGTTTTCCGCTGTGCTGTAACGGTGAACTCGTAAGGTTGAGTCACGTCAGTACGAGCGAAGGACTGTAGTGTTGTTGAATGGAGGGACAGGATAAATAACACGGGATTCGTGTTTATCTCATGTTGGAGAACATTTTTCAACGTATTGTAATAAGCTACCGCGCAAACACTGATTTTTTTAGCCTAAAAGAAACTAAAAATCTTATGCTAGTGCGTGCTTACAAATTGGAACTGTAAAGCGCATATTGGCTCTAATTATTTCAATCACAATCTCACTACTCACCAAAGTACGTGTGTGCGGAGTGTCGCTGCGCAAAGCTTACTTCGAAACTTGACCTTGACATGATATGCTTAGTTTAAAAGAAAATGAGGCTAAACGACTTGCTATATTGGCGATTTCGCTTGAACATTTGTACTTTACCGCAGTGCAGGCTGCATCAATTCGTATTCTGCAAAGCTTTGCCAAAAAAAGGACTCGAATCCGACACGAGCACACAAAGCTAAAGTATTGTGCTCAGTCAGCAATTTTGAATGCTACCTACGATCAGTACGTGTTAATTGTCATGCTGTGAACAAATGTAGACGTGTGTTTGTTTTTCAATTAAAAAGTAGGCAGTAAGAGTATGTATCATAGTATATATATATATATATATATATATATATATATATATATATATATATATATATATATAAGATTATAGTAGCGTACTCCATTTGAATACATTTATTAATAAATTATTCCTCCAGTATCTGCAACCATTATTCTGAATTCGTTTATAATTTCGTTCATCCAATCCCAACTGTACGTTTGTCGTAATCAATCTTCTCTTAGCTATGTCTGTGTTTTTTAAGGAAATTTAAAGGGGTGTTCTAAATTGTGAAAAAATGACAGATAGCTTAAAGGGGATTGGTTACGAAAAGCGTACTGTTGTGATTGGATGAACGAAATTATTAACGAATCCAGTAAAATGGCTGTAGATACTGGTAGAAATAAGATTTATTAATAAATTTTAATCCATGGAGTACATTGTTGTTCTGATATATATATATATATATATATATATATATATATATATATATATATATATACTATCGTGACGTAATTCGACATTTCAATAATGATAATGGCTAAGACAGACGTGATTAGCTAATTTGCTCCTTCCATATTTCTTGAGCTTTATTAGACAAAAAATCTATTATACAGAAATAAAAAAACATTGCAAGTTTCAGCTGTGGTTGTGCAGAAGTGATGTTTTAATCGATATCATTCCTTTGCCCAGCAAGGTTTTATATATATATATATATATATATATATATATATATATATATATAATGTAGGTAACGCACAGCTTCGGTGGGGCATTGGAGTTATTGCGAGAATCAGAAACGAATGTGCCTCGGGTTGAGCCCCACCCGCAGCAAGTACTTCATAAGTGTTCGAAAACGATGAAACAGAATGTCCTGTATAGAATGCATTTAATACCTTATGCAATGTTATGTTAACACATGTTTACTATTATTTCCTGCCAATATATCAAATACACCATGCACTTTTCAGTAATTTCCATTATCGAGGATCGCAACAAGACTCATTTCCTTCAGTCTTACAGTTATTCACCAAGTCAAGCCTGCCGCACATTTATATATATATATATATATATATATATATATATATATATATATATATATAAGTGCAATTATTTGACATGGATGCATTCTTTAAGACCTTTAATTGAAAAAAATATTCTGTATTTTAAATGAAAAGGATAACCGTCTCCTTTTATTGAGTTTGTGTGTGTGAGAGACAGCGTTATCATAAGTTAGATTTATTACACCGTTAACATGAAAATAACTGTGATCTCACATTTCAGGCATATGTGTTAAGTTTACGATTGTCATTAAGTTTGCAGTAATGTAAGAATTTGTATGTGTCGAGCCTAAATATAGTACACAGCCTTGCTTGTAAGCATTTGTCAGTGCCGTAGCGATTACTTATGTATGGCCACAAACGGTTAGATGAAAGAAGTACGAAAATCATAACTCACATGAGTATTTTGAGTTATGGTCCAAATAATTAATTTATTCGGTTAAGTCAGAATGAGAAGGAGTCATCAGCAAAAACAGAAGCACAAACGCAATTAAAACTGGCTTTTTAAACCATAATTCTGTGCAAAAAGGATTTTTAGAAATGTTAATAACATTGAAATTTGCTGAAGGAGAGGAAAGAATTTTTATTTATGGGGGTGGGGAGGGTGAATCTAGTCTACTTGTAAAGACCTAACTAGTCAGACAATAGATACGATAACATGCAGGAATACGCATTCTACATAGACTAGATCAATAGACGATTTGCCATCGTGCTCTGATGATGATCATGGAAGGTTGAAACGCGTCTGTTAGTGTGACTGCGGGTAGTTTTTCTATGTTGTTGGACGATTTGTTAAACATCATGGGGTTGGTGTTTACTCCAAGCCCGCAAACTTGATTTAAAGAATTTTTACCCCCACCCGCGCATTCATTGATTGTTTAATTGTATTGCCTGTATATATGTGTGGCAAAAGATGCAAAAAGTTAATATTTGTGACTGCGTAGAAATTGTAAAGCCAACATATCCAATCAAGTACACTTTTTGCGAGACTACATGAGGTGAGAGACGCATATTTAAATTTTGTATACTTTAAATAATCACCAAGCTCATATAGAACAGCTACAGAACAGTAGATAGATAATCCAAGTTCCAGGAAAGGTTCTCGAATATACAGGGCTGGACTCAAAACCTAAAAATGAATGAAAACACTGTGCAGCAAAGATTTTAATATATATATATATATATATATATATATATATATATATATATATATATATATAATTTATAATGCAGAACTAAACGTTTAACATAGCAACAAATAATCTTTGATTCTATCATTCATAACTGATCGAAAGCGAAGAAATATAAAATTAACCTAAAAATTTATATTAGACAGTACTAAGGAAGACTTAATTCAATGAAAAGAAATAATGGGTAGAAAATGGACCAACATCAAGCTGCATATATATATATATATATATATATATATATATATATATATATATATATATATATATATATAACAAACTGATAATATTTTAAGGTGCATGGATTATTCAATATTTTAACGATAACCACCACAAATGATACGGCTTTGCGTTAGCTGGTTCCTTATTCAAATGTGGAAAAAGACGACCTGTGTGTCAAATGAAGTATCACTCAACCATTATCAAAAATAATTATTAATGAGTATGTGATAACTATTTAAACTAAATAGAAATAGTCCAGTAACAATGGATCGTCATCCCGATCGCATAAATTCTACTTAATCAAATAGAGATTATTTTATGACGCAAGGAATATTGATTATATCAAAAATACCAAAATTTAATATATATATCTTATGCGGCTCTGTGTTAGTCTGTGGTGTAGAACTTAGTATGTTATTGAAATAAAGAGCAAGGATATTTAAATATCCGACGAGCGTGTCAATCGAACTATCCATTCAAAAATGTATAGAAGAATTTTGAATGTGTGTGATTATCACTTCAACGGAATATTAGTCTTGTAACAATAGAGTTGATGGGAGTTGTTCCTTGTGCAATATTCCGAAATTAGAGATGAATGATTGGGTAAATCGAATTAAAATTGAATAAAAATAACCTAAATTATAATATAGGAAACTAATTTGAGGTGTCAAAATAATTAAAGAATGGTTAATGATGTATAAATAATTACGTGATGAATTAATTAAAGAGTCAACAAAATGAGATTAAGTGCAAGAGCTGATACATTTATAATTCAGTTGAAAGTGAAATTTTACATTTAAAGTGGAAATAAAGCAGTCTGGTATGATTAAAATATCAAATAGCTGATATATTTAATAAAAGAATTAATTTTATTGATCATTGTGACAATTAAAAATTTAATTTTTTATTATGAATAATAAAGCCGATATTGCATTTTTGAAATAGAGAAATGAAATTGAAGAATCATTAGAAACAGTGATTTATTGATTAAGAGTGGTTATAGGTAGATGATTCAATGAAGCAGGGTGGGTGAGTGTCTGTGAAATAAAGCCAGTAAAACAAAGAATGTGTGTACGAAAGTCTTCTCACGATTTGGAGTTATTAAGTAGGAAACACTATGAATAATGGATTATGTAATAGAATAACTTCGTCGATTAGGTACTGATTGTAGCTGATAAATAATATATATTCAATTGTGTTTTAGGTGTTGCGCACCTTGTAAAAAATATGACCACAAGGATAAACCAAATACAGCATGTACGCAAAATGTAATCTCGTGCACGTTCGTTTCGTGCTCACTGGTGAATCATCAGTAGGAGCCGATATTACGCTCTTTACCCACAATACATTTGGGTGAGGAATGTGGGGAAATAGGACGGTACAATCTCCTAGACGAATGTGTAAACATGCAGTGGTGAAGTTAACTTCATATAAAGTTTTCGACAATCTAAAAAAAGTTTGACATGGACAATTTTAACGTCTAGTGTAACACCCTCTATACGAGAGAATCCTTTGCGAAAATGCATACCAAAAGGCAAAACAAACAACAAAATGAAACAATTAGACTTTTGGAAATCTTAGAATGTCAAACCGATTCTTGAAATGCACACAAATCCTATTGTATTTAACCAGTCGTACTATAATGATGATGAAGGAAATTCGAAAGAGCTGTTATCACCACACGCGCAACCATTGATTGTTTACTTGACCAATCACTCGATTCAGATGCAATTCCCGAACCTGCGTTTTCTTCTAACATAATTTAGGCTACGACGTTTTGATCCACAGTGCCTGATACATTGTTAGCCCATTTATATCAATGCATTTTGCTAGATATTAATGATGTGATTCACAATGTTAAAGGTATTTGCACCCGTTTATTTGACACAGACGTTCAAATTGCGAAGTTATCCAACATTGGTTATAATCCAACTGGTCGATCTGTCAGCGTAAGTTTAATAACAACTTAAATAAAAGTTGGAGTCGACATTAATTGCCATTTTTCTTTAAACTTTGCAAAGGCAAACTTGTTACCTTGAATAGTACGCGTAGTATAGCTGCAATATATGTACGTTTTAAAAGGTTTTCTATTTTCTCCTAGGTTATGCGGTAAACAGTATCCAAATTAAATTGAACATTTAAGTAAATTGACTTTATTTATCTTGTCCTACACATGTCCGTTTGTTTTTATTTCTCCTTTTGTCAAGTGCCTCCATCAATTGCCTAGAACAGACAGTAGGAATTACATTTTATTTCTGTAGTATGTTCATCAACTTTTAAATCTACCAATTCCTGAAAACCAGCTGAGAACCGTTGCTAGCTTGTGTTGAAATGGCGCAAAGCCGCTATGATGTAAATAATGTAGAGACCAGATTAATTTTTGGTAAATTTTCCTTTTTAAATTAACACCAAATTCTTTCTTCGGCAGCACATCGAAGAGCGACCGAAAACCATCTTTTAACCGATCGCAATTGAGACTGTTAATGTTTTAAACTATATTAAAAATTAAAAGCGCTGTTTCTGACTGCGACCTATTTTTAAATATTAAAAAATATAAACAACATTACATATAATTTAACAATAATTGATTGCGCGGGTGGTGGTAACATTGCTTTAAATCAATTTTGCGAGCTTGAAGTAAACACCGACCCCATTGTATTTAACCAGTCTTCGAACAACATAACAAACATTACATATAGATTGTGAACATTTGCTTATGCCTCCCATTATTAATGTGTTCTCAAGATGGCAAACAAAAGTCTCCGCTAACACTGCGCATTGCCGTATAAGCAACTTGCTTATAAATTATTCCATTAAAACTAAATTAGGCATCTCTTCATTATGCTTAAGTTCAATAGTATTGTGCATCTAAATCAGCATTATTTTTTTCAATCGATTCAGTTATTCATATTGAAATATTAATTTGACTGGTACAGGAATTCTTAATGCCATACTTTTTAGACATCATACTATTATTAAATAGGAGTGTCAGGGAAAAAACTGTGAGGTGGCCAAATAAATCCCCTTCCTTTACACTAATCAAGGTTGCGATGTTGATAGAAACACATGGCACATTAAGTACATACATTTGCCAGTATTAACTAAGAATTGTATAGTGTAGAAAAGGCATTCTATCCAGTAGACCAGTTTCGTCCTTATTGGGAACTCATCACGTACTGGTCAGAATTTGTCGCAAACATGGCTCGAATCTGAGCATGTCTGATTCTGAATCTGATGCTTGAACTACTGAGCGGCAATATTATACTTTATTTTACGCAGACCGAAATATATTCGTTGATAAGAAACCTTTTACTGGCGCTATGTTGTTCGACGACGAGTTAAATACAATGTGATTGGTGTTTACTTCAAGTTCGCAAAATTGATTTTTTTTAAATAGTTAACACCATCCGCGCAATCAATTATTGTTCAATTGAATTGTCTATCCAGCAGTGTTTTAATTAAATAGGATTAAACCGTTTTGGAGGAAATTTTTCCATATGAATTACAATTGTGCTTGGTTTGTGTGGTCTTGTTGTCGTTTGGACCCAACGACACTCCTATTTAATTAAAACCGCAAGATTTGTAGCATGATACTTGTAAACACTAGTGTGCAACTGAAACCAGTTATAGTTGATTAATGAATTACATTATAACTAAAATAGGCAACACATTGTCAAACGGTTTTAGAATCTTGAATGTATATGTTCTGCTGCACACGTTTGTTCATCAGTTTACTTATCCGGTGGATCTATGGAGTGCGCTGATAAAGCTGAATTATTATTTAATTAGTTATCTGCTAATAAAATTTAATGCTGACACCTAAGATGAGTTTTGCATCCCGAAGTTTTTTACGGGTTATATATTTGATTCACTATTACCGGCAGCATAACCAAAATAATTGCTTCAAATTTTTAAGCCACACACACAAACACACACACACACGGTATACATTAGTTGCAATTAATCTTTCGTTTTTGTCATTTTCAATTCTTTTATTTTGATGCACTGAAGACAAAAGCATACGTTACTCAGAGACACAACCATTGATTGTATTGGATGTAAATAGTCTAGACAATACTTACAACTAAGTGATACGCACAAGTTTATGCAGAGTTTCGTGTGCACAATGTAGCAAATTTAAAATCTAAACATATGTTCGATAGGCTGTAATGAATGTCGAAAGCTATTTAGATTGCATAAAAGAATAAAAGTTAAAATCTGATTAAATTTTTGTCAATAGCACAGTGACAACGAAAACTATGACTTATAGAAAACGTAACACGTTGATAAATATTTATGGAACTTTTCAAACATGTGCAGAACTAGAGAAAACGATTAAGTAATAGTTACAAAAATATGGTTATATACATGCATAGATATACGTAGATGGTTAGATGGGAGACCTGATCGATAGACACACATATATGCATAAGTTATCAAGCGTTAAATATCATATATGAATGGATAAATAGGCATGGATAGGTAGTAGATTGCGTTGCTGTGCGATCGATCGATTTTAAGATAAACATACCAACCGGTTGCCAGGAGAATTTGTCCTAATATAATTAATAAATTGTCAATTGGCAGACAGAAAGCGAAATCAACTTTGTCTAGTCTAATAAATCATAGGGCAATCTACCAGTAGGCTGTTATCTTTAACACGTTTTTTTGCCCGACAATAGTTACTTAACCGTTGTATTTTACAAAATAATGATATTGTAGACACAAATAGACATTTACTTTGTGAGCGTCAAATCTCGAGTGCCAATAGGCATAAATTGGAGGGGGGTGACGGCGATATGGATTAAGTAGGAAAAAATGTACTATCGGAAAACGACAAAATTTCACGATACATGACAGGAATTTCCAAACAGCCAGTCTAAACATAGTATAATAAATGGATAAGGTGGAGTTTTTCCAGTAGAAATATATTTGCGCAACAACGAACACGCGGGGGTTTCACCATTATTAGTGGGCATAATCATTTCCCATGTTTTACTACGAGGTGTTTAGCTCGGCGTTGTGATATTCTTATTAGTTTATAAACATATTACGAAGGCCACAACTAGTTAATTTAGTAAAGAGTATCAATGTTGCCGACTTTTATGTGGTATGGACCACCTACAATGATGATCTCGGAAAATTTAGCACGAAAATTTAGTACAAAAACGGTGAATAGCTTCAAAAAAGTCACGAGTAATGGATTCTACATGCAATGAAGCTAAATCATAAAACTGCGTAGCAATATTTGGTGTTCTGATGACCAAAATGAATAAATTCTGCGTATGTAAAATAATTCGACAAGACTAGGCTATTGGACTAATTATAATCCAGATAAGAAATTAAATGCCACGTTGAAACAGACCTCCTTGAAGTATTGAATTAGTGCAGCAGTTATTAGGATATTATCATATATCGTCGTAAATATTCTTTTATGAGGTGCATAAATTTCATTATTAAATCGGCTCATATGTACGATGTTATCAATGTGGAAAGGTAGTCAACTCTCGCATCAAGCAAGCATGGCGACAAAAAACAATGAGAACATACGTAATATTGATAGAAATCCCACTCTTATTTGAACGGGCAATCTTATCTTTTTTTAGTATTCAACGACCATTTTAAAGATTGAACAATGTATACAAATGGAGGATCTATTGCGGGTATAAATTTTCCTTGTAGCGCAATTGAACATTTAACATCCACGAAATACTTATCAAATCACGTAATGAAATTTAAATTCCAGTCGTGATTATCTTATTGGGCGCTTAACTTGTTTCTGTTTGCAGGCTATTCAAAGCGAAGCTTTTTACAACGCGAGAAGTTTAGCAAGTCCCAATCCTTCTTCAGTCGGTTATCAGAGAATTTTGGCAAACGGACCTTTGCAGCTTTAAGGAGAGGACGATTTACAGCCCTGAGCAGAGACTCGTCTACTTTGCGTATTATAAGCGTCGGCGCGTTTCAGAATGCACTCATAGTACGTCAGATGGCCTTGTGGCCATAATCAACCCCACAAAATTTCCCATGAATA
Organism: Eudiplozoon nipponicum; assembly: GCA_029291075.1. NCBI lineage: Eukaryota > Metazoa > Platyhelminthes > Monogenea > Mazocraeidea > Diplozoidae > Eudiplozoon > Eudiplozoon nipponicum. Next base: position 90,989 of record JAQBSW010001432.1, on the reverse strand, counting down.
CTTGCAACTAGGGGTAATAATGATAGGCTCCCTATTTAGATCCACAGCAATTTAAACTGTTCGAGATCGAATAAATGACAAGGCAAAATTTCAATTTATACCATTCACGCCATAAATCGCTTAATTTTTACCACATCATTAAATTAAACCTATTGTATTTAAGATAATACGTATAGCCTGAGCGTTGTAAATCCAACTTTGATGCAGAACGGTATTATTTGGTGGTTTTTAGTTTTGTAAAGTTGCCTTCGCTTTTTTAGTTATTTTTAATAATCAAGCATTTGGTGTCCCTTGATATAAATTACACAATATGGAATACAGAAAGTAAAACCATTTTATTTGAAGAAACTAGAAAAACCTAGGTAAATCGCTTTGTTGTAATGTAAAATGCCAGCGCAGTTCGTACAATCTTTAAATATACAAATTGCCGATGATTTTTAAGCGTCTATTATTATTATTGATATTTATATTTTAACAGATACATAGCATACACACAAAATTAAGGCATAAAACAATGTTCCAAAAGGAAACATTAATCTTTAAGGTCCATTTTTTATAACTGAAAATCGCGCGGTAATGTGCAGCCAATTTTTTTAAAACCACTTTATAAATACAAATTTAGAATTTATCTTCAAAAGAATAAAATAAACTTTGTTGAGCCTACGTACAGAAGGATAAAGTACATTTAAAAATTATATACTAGTTAACTGACACCGTCACTGTTTATATTGGTAACTTAGTAACGCTTCTATGTCACCTAGCAAAACCAGCTATGCAGTACATAAAAGCGATTCAGTGGTTACGTTTGCAGCACTATTTAACGATTTGATAAAATCGCATTAAGTAGCCATTGAAAGATTAACTAAAAGAACAATATTTTATCTCCTTATGCCATGTTAACTGATTTAATCAGTTAAATTTTTAAAACACAACTCTATTTGTTGTGTTGTTTGGCATAGTTCGGCTATCTGAATAACTACAGCGTGATCCACGTGATTTAGCTTTCCGGTCTACTCTAAAAACATTTAGGGTTACGCGGCGTATTGCGCAATTCACTGTCTACAAATAATGTAACAAATAATGTGTGTCGGGATGGCTCAATGTTTAAAGCAACATACTCAGAAAGAGATGTCCGCAGCAATTCTGGGCATTACGTGAAGGGATTCCAGAAAGAACGAAACCGGTCTACTGGATGAATTGTCATTTTTACGATATACAATTTTTTTTTTTAATATTGACAATTGAACGTATATAACGGTAATTATGCTTTCGCAACCTTGGTTTAAATCATTTAATAGGTGTGGAGCGGTTCAGAAAAAATATGTCAAACTCACGCAATCAAGCGGATCGTAATTTATTTTTCCCTATTTCAAACATCAATCTTGTCTTGTTAGCACAATAATTTATAAGTCAAAATTCCAATCGAATACAACAGATTTGACTTATAATTTAGAAAAGCCGAAATTATACCTTGCAAATAATATTTCTGTGTGTTGCGGTCTGATTTGCGTAAATCGCAATTTTTTGTGCTAGGATGATTAACAATGAAGATAAAAACGAGTTAATTAAAATAAACGGCGGCAGATGCAGACAACAGAAAGCGATTGTGATTAACATAGGAACAGGTGTTTCATTAGGCTATGTCGAATAACGATAAATAATGCTTAAAAGCACCTTCCCAGACGAAAACGTTTTGATTTAAGGACACCAGTCTCTACTTGGGGATAGACACAAGTATGTCTGCAATAAATAAATTCTTCTCCGCGTTAAACCAAATAGCGAAATTTTGTTTAAATGGACAAAAATTCACACTCAACCATTTTATATGGACTAGACCAATTATAGGTCTAAACCACGTTAGCATTAATAACTTTTGGTTATAGTTGAATACACGACAATCTAGTTTGAGGGTTGCAAAATTTCGCAAAACATACAAAAATAGTGCATGAATATTCTACGAGCGACTCATATATATATATATATATATATATATATACGCTAGACTGACCAAAAATCACAAGTTGGTGCAAAACTAAATACTGCAATTAATGCGTGTTTTGAGTGGCGCAATAGATGGTTTTTAAAATGCGATATCAAATGTCTTCCTATTCGAATTTACAATGCATCAATTCAGGCAAGTAAATGATTCGTGCCAAATAACGAATAAACCCTGTGACTCACTCTGCTGAAATCATGATTAGCTGCTAAAAAAATTATATGCTCAATTGGTAAATAACAGATTATTGGTTTTTAATTTAAAATGAAATAAGTAAGCTAACAAGTTCAGGGTAAGAGTTGGAGCCGTAGAAGATGAGATTAGTGATTGAGCATGTAAACACAGGCAATATCACAGATGTTACCAAATTATTTGTCGGCAGCAAAGAAGTTGAGTTTGGCAAAACGCCATGCTCATTCCGATCAAATTTAAAGATAGACCCTAAATGTTGCAGTGATAATACTCTAAAAGTTCCACTGACAATAAATCGATTTTCAATAGAAATGTTCATTACTTTGGCAAATTAAATGTGTCGTAGCTTTTAGCTTCACTATTCATTATATTGGATAAGCTATACATCAAATATGTTCAATTATGTATATTTCCGAGGATTATCCGTCAATCTGAGCAAGTCGCTTCCATACCGTTGCAGATATGCAGATAGCCGTAGATTCTTATTATGTTTTTCAATTGTTCTATACCACCTAATAGTTTTAAAAGCCTGAGTAAAAGAACACGTTGATAAATATTATAAACTTAATATTAAGAGTGATGCCTTCTTCCGTATGATATAGTGATTCCAATTTTCTTCGTTCCAGATCATTTTAAGGTGATATGCGTTCAAGTAATTTAATTTACTTTGTCAACACTTCTACCGATGGCGTGGTGGAAAAATAAAAGCGTCGCTACTCAGCATTTCCCTAGTTTGAGTCTCACTGTCATTCTTATAGAAATATGTTTTTTTAATAGCATTAATTATGTTATACATCGAACAGGTTTTTTTGAAATATTCTAATCAAGGGTTTATTCGCCTAAGTCATAATAAATGTTAACTGGCTTTTTCTATTTAACTTATTATCTGGTAAACATCTATATATTCGTTACGAGTTATACTGAATAGTTAGAATATTTATGCTATAAATGTACAAATCAAGATTTGGTAGAATAACAATTTTATATAGTGGGCTCTACACAGCATACTTGTAAAGTTGTTGTTCAAATGTTATGATTCAAACACAGGTTAGTATTTGGGAAGGAGAGGAAATAATAAATATTTTTTGTCCCATTTCCAATCGCTAATTGTTAACGAAGACTCATCATATATGTACCTAACAGGCTGCTGTCAATATTATTTATTTACATTTATGAGGAACATGTGAAGTATCACGGCTAAATGCGCTAACCTGTACTGATGGCCTGTCCAAGGCGAACTTTCTCTTAACTATACGAGAGGATTTATAGGCATTCGTGGACGCTCCGAAAACAAAATGACCTGAGAAAGAAATGCTCTTCCGTCTTCTGTAACACACCATATAACAAGAGGAAAGCCGAATAAAATTCATCCTTCTCACAAAGGAACTGACAATGTGGAGTAATTGTGTAGCCGCTACATAACTAAATATTGTTTTAATGGATATGTGACAGTGAATCATATGCCTATTAATTGTTGGCCTTTTTCGCATAACGATGATGATGATAATGATGATCAAGCTGACGAATGTTTGGCATATTTTTATTCTGAAAAAATAATCAAATTATATGCACAATATTTCCGCACTGTCGTTTTAATTTTTTCTGATTGCCTGCCTTTCCCCAGGGAACAATACATTTCGTTTGTCCTAGTTTTTCGCGCCCTATGATCCAACGTTTGTCACGATAAAATTTTAAACTGCGCGCTAGTTAAACTGTCGAAGTAAAAATAAAATGCCATTTCGAGAGAGGGAGTAAAAAAAGGCCTCCGCTTCAGGGATTCAATCTTTGTCCATAGCAACCATCATCATCCTCAAGGTTGGCTTCCTCCGATTGCCATTGTTTTACCATTAATTTGGTTTTTATGCTTAAATTAAATTCTTTAAATCACTTTTACTATTCACAGCATTGTCATCAATATTATTATCATCATAGTCATCTTTATTACCTGCCGTTAATTTTTATGAATCGTATTATTTACAGCAAAAAATCTCCTTTTCCATTCTCCGTTCGCCTTCATAGTGTTAATACTAATTGTCAGTGATTTGTCTAGCTTAAGTAACTTCAATGCCGTAAAACTCGTTATATGTCTTCTTGGCCTATCGCTGATATGCTTTTTGGCCTACACCTCATTATCAGCAATAATACTGCGCTTAAACTCGTTTGAATTATTTTCAAAACCGCCATTATTATAATCATAGCCGATGTTATTCACCAAGAGTTCACTCCTAGGGGCGATCTGGCGATAATCTTAGTTCCATCTCATCACGATCACCGCTATAAGCACCGATATGACGACACTATTATCATTGGAATTAAACTTGCGATATACTTATTGTGTAGCTACTTAAATTTATCCATTTTATCGTCAGCTAACCCAACGACGACATTTAACGAATTTATGATCTTCGAAAATTAAAGCTTCCGCTGAAATTTAAGTATATGTCCAGCCGCAGTACAATTTTGATCAACCACCAACTAAGCTTCTCTAACTTAGTTGCTTAACAACCGCTTATTTTTGTATGTACATTCTTCATTCTGTAGCTTAGAATTTTTCGTGCAAATATTGCCATCAAAATAATATTTTGCTACTTTCTCTATCGTCGCTCTATTTACTATCACAATTTGGACCAAAAAATGTTGCTGTGAATATTTTAGTGATAACAATAACTAGCCGTTATATCGGAGCATTAGCGTAAATTTTAAAGTAATTTTTCGAGAAAAGACTCAAATTATTGCAAATAGGTTCTTTGTAACGCACCATTTAAATAAAGTTTGTAAATGAAAGGGATGCATATATAAAAAAGTCTCGTAGTGATATGAAAGGATTGTAAAGAAATTACGGAATAACGAATGTAGTTTACAGTGATATGTTTGGGCAATAAAAGTCATGAGTATATGTCAAAGCCATCCAGGACAAAACGTGTTATTCTGTTGCCTCAAGTGCCTCTAATTTATTGACCACTCGTCCGTGGGAGCCAGGATTATGCCAAACGGTCTCTATGTATTTGGTAATGTGGCCTTGAAGAAATGGAAAATGAAATTTTTTCGAAGTGAGTGGATAAAACATATGAGGCAGTTAAGTTTGCGTTTTGTCAAATTGCGCAATTAAGTGTATACACATATCATATATATATATATATATATATATATATATATATATATATATTTATTTATTTAAAACAGGTGTTTAAGTTACAATGTTCTCTCATTCGAGTAATTAATGCTTTAAATCAAATGGTGAATACACGTCTGCAATTGCACAACAACATCGCACGTATGTTCTCCATACGTAGCATCCAGAATAATAACTAATTGCAATAACAAATAGGAGCTAGCCACATACGAATCTTTATGGATAAGCAAATTGCAGCAGGATTTATGCAAGCAGAAGAAGCATTGAGCTTGAACTGGATGTGACGCACGCAATTGATTGGTTTCCATTTTTTCACACTCTCTTTGTTTACATATTTCTATCTTGTATTGCTTTCCAATTTACATATAAAATTATGTTCATTTGTAGATACTTGAGGAGATAATGAGAAAGAATTTTTTCTTGTATCTGATAAAATTTCTTTTTGTTTTCGCACATAGGAAGGGTACAATGAATATATATATATATATATATATATATATATATATATATATATATATATATCATATAGATATGTATATATATAAATATATGTTTATATAAAGACAATGCAAGAAAATGACTGTCAATAAGAGAGGTTTTTGTACTATTATGCGTGTCATCTTGATTTATAAAATAATAAATAATATAATTATACTGATAATAAATATAAATTTATAATTTTTCACAAATTCACAATATAGTACGTATCTGAACAAATGTTACTTAAATAAATATTACGTGATAATATTTTTATATAGAAAGAAGAAGAAAAGTGTAACAGCCAACATAGAGTGATCCGATTCAAGATCCGTTCACGGAAATCTTCTAGTTAGTACTTCCTGAGTTCCCAGTAAAGACGAATCCGGTCTGCTGTATGATTCGTCTTTGCTATATCATTTAGTGCTAATTTTATGCTGACAAATATACAGAATTGGATTGGTGTTCATCTTAAGGTCGCAACCTTCACTCAAATAAATGTTATAACCAACCATGCAATCAATGATTGGTTAATTGTTTAAATATAAAATCCAATACCACTCCCACAAGTGCCATGGTGTCTACACTAAAATGACATAATTTGGGTGGCTTGTTGGACATTTACGTCGAAATAGATGCTATATAAGCTCCATCGAACAGAAAGTCTAAACGAATACAAAAAAAATCTATAAGTGAAAATATTGTGTTTTGGGTAACGGTGGAGCGGCAGAATGATTCCGAGATTCTGATGCAAATGTGCTATGATTCCAGTCCTGTCCGCGGAAAAATTCTGAACAATACTTGATAAGTTCCGAATAAAGAAGAAACTGGTTTACTTGATGAATTGTCTTTATCACTTTATGCAATTCTAAGTTTGTACAGACGAATTTAATAAATAGGACTGGTGTTAATCTAAAGCTCGCCAACTTGATTTAAATAACATAGATACGTTGTAACATATCAAAGTAAAGCAAATGATAAAGGCGTATTTACTTCTAGTGGCAATCAAATTTTCTTGAATGCTTTTGATCATTGCATTGCCTTATAAGCAAGAATCAATTGTCCTCTTTACTCGTTTGAATGTTTTTATCTACTCCTTAGGAGCAAGAAAAGCACATGTTTGCCAATTATAAAAAGTCGAAAAGGTACACACAAATCGTTGTGGGAGACTACTAATTGGGTCACTTGTCATAACAAAAATTAATCATAAAGTGAAATAAGAAACCATGATGCAAACTTTGGAATTATTGTTGTTTTATTGGCGTCAAAATCATAAAATCAAAATAATAAACAGCTGAAACAAATCAATGCTATGTTTAAAGTGGACTACAGTAGTTACCTAAGTAGGATGTTTCATTCATGACTAAAATGTCGAAGTGACTGAAATCAACAGTTTCATTCTAGAACAACTAGTCAAATTAACTGTCTTTGGTTCATTAGTTAAAGTTATAAGACTAATATGTATTTAAAATTTGTAAAATAGTTTGTAGAGGAAAAGCTGGTACCTCACTCAAAAGTTTATTTTAATAAAGTGTAACAAAAGCGATCCACTGATATTTAATTCAAGTTTGTTTGAGAGTAAAATCAATTTCTAATTTATAACCATTTGCACAAAATCAAAATTGGTGTTCGATTGATGCATAGAATCTAACGGTTTTAATTTAAAATCTTCAAAGAAAACTTATACATGGAAACACCACCATACAATCAGTTTTTGCTTCGAATATTATAATGCTTGAAGCAGTTGTTTGTAAGTAGGAAATTTAAACAGTTAAATAGCTGATCCACATTTCAAGCATGAATTTTACATCTTATGCAACTGGCAATAAGATCAGATTGATTTCAGTCTTAATTAAGCAGTTATCATTCAAACTAATTTAATTATTAAACGCACACCTAGTTATTAAATAAATAAATAACAAAGGACGTTTAGGAATCACTTATTTTAAGTGTATAGTTCCATATTTTCTCATCATTTCAAGGTAAAAACTATGCACTTAGTCATCCGGAAGATCATTGTCAAATTGATAAATGTCGAATATTAAATAATAAACTATTATAAAAACATGCCATGCTTAAATCGGGTGATCGACAGGACAGTTAAAAGTTTTATTCGTTTTCTGGACATTTAACTGCAGTTTAAACAGCTGAAAAGATATTATTTAAATAACTAAACGATCATTGGTGGTGATTGAAATTATTTAAATCAGTATTGCGATCTTGATATAGGCATTATTCAGATGGTATATATATATATATATATATATATATATATATATATATATATTTACTAATATCATTTGTTTTATAGTCTAGAAAAGACAATTAAATAAGTAGACCGGTTTCGTTCTTATTAGGAACTCATCACGTACTGCCCAAGGCTCGAACCTACGAATTTCTGCTTTGCAGTTGGTGACGATAACGACTAAGCCACCCTGCGCACAATACACGAAACTTTTAGTACTATACTAAACTGTGCTTTTTGGTCAGCCTCTCCTATATATATATATATATATATATATATATATATATATATATATATATATATATATCAGGGTAAATAAACAATAGATAGTAAAATAAAAGCTTAATTACGATAATAAGTTAAAAATTATAATACTGCTAAGAAAAGGTGATATTTAAAGTAATATTTTTTTCATAAGTTTTATACTCTGAAAAAAACCTTAGTTTATGGATATTGTAAGATAACGAACCCAAAAGGTTAAACTATGAGCTAATCCTGAAAGTAAACAAATGATTGTTAGGTTGGTCCAGCAACATATAGGCTAATTTTAATACAAACTTGATTACGTTTTTACTAGAACGAGCTTCTGAATTTGATTCGTGGTCCGAAAACTAGTGTAGTGTCCTAAATCGAACCAGGTGATCATTCTACCGATGCTCTGTTGAGGTATAATAGGCTTATTATTCAACATTGTTGACGTATTATGAGCAAATACTGATACGCGTCTACAGCCAATCCAATTAACTGTATGTCCCGTCTGATATCCGACGTTCATATTTGCATGCAGTTGTTGTCCTCGTCTTGACATAATTGGGCGTAAGGTTGCAACCACATACATGAGGTTACAGTCCTTACATGGAATTTCATCCACAATTTTCCCAATGTGGTAGGGAAGTCTAGTGACAGTTGGTAAAGCGCTGTTTTAAAATGTTGTATTTTCCAGACCATAAGGTGCACCTGCATATAAATCGCATACTCTATGATAGTGCAATTTTACACACACACAGAGCGCAGCAAATTATAAGGCACATTTCGAACACATTGCCAATAATACTTTAATTTTCCACTTTAATAACAGGTACGTGAATTTAATTACCACAACTAATTAATAATAAATTTAATCGCCAAAAAATTACACACAGAATATAAGATATAGGCGCCTGCAGTAAAGACACAAAATTGTTAATTGTGACTGGTAGATAAGACCGAGAAAATGAAATATCGGGGGTCGTTCACATAAATGATAACGAAATTTTACAACACATTAAGTTTCAGACGTTGTGTTGAAGCTGCTAACAAATTTTTATTTCATATTTATATGACACCAGATTTTGTCACACTTGAAGTACACTTTAATATAAGACGCATTGCCGAATTTAAATACGGTTATTCGTATAATACATTTTTCTGCCATAGATTACCTTTGTCTGCATAGTTTAGAGTCTGCATCAACATAGCCATATATTTCTCATGTGTTGAATCGGAATTACGTACCTCCAATTTTTATTAAATTCACCTATAGCATTGGTCATCGATACTCGTATAATCTTTCGTCAATACTTATTAGCACTGCCTATTTCTAGAAGTCTAACTAATAAAATACTCATAAATGTTATTCTTGCTAGTCTCAGGTTACCAATTTTCAATGATTTGACGCTTTTCGTTATCTACGGATGATTTGACAAGACATAAAGAAGAATACCTGAGTAAATATTCTTCCGATAAGGATCTCCTTCTAATTTTGTACCATTTAAATTAATTTCAAGCCAGAAATGGTAATTTGCCACATGATTTCGCTGCAATCGTAAATTCATTAACCCCATAATTCCAAATCACTAATATATTAGCTATTAATAGTAAGCATAATTTGAACTTTAGAGGCATCATATCTCGGGTAGTTTTCTATTTTAAACGATTGACGATCTCGTTCAACGAAACTGCCAATGATTAGCGTTGGTAAAGTGCTAAGTTGCTTATAAAATTTCTTACTAAATGTTAAATAAGTAGAAACAATGCTTGTGGTTATCACTTTCATAATATGTCATGTCGACATTTCAATTAAATTTAATATTAGCGGATGCCCAAAACATATTATTGCATATTGATACCAAATTAAAGCTTGCCAACATGTCGGTTTCACTTAACTCACATTTAACGACAATCTCAACGAACCGATATAACTTCTAATGTAAACACGCATTAAACTTAAAAAAATAATTAATTTGTGAATATTTTTAGATAGATCTGGCAAAAATAACACGATAAAGCTTAGCTGTACGAAAACTTGTATTACAACTAGAGTTTACGTGATTTTCTACATGAATAAATTAATAAATGAACATATGCTGAGGTTGCATTATATATGTCACACGTGTGAGTGTGTGCCAAAAGCTGCAATAACGTTAATGTTCGTGACTGCATAGAAATTGTGCAACAGAGATTCCCAGTCAAGTACAATGTATGCAAGACTACTAGAGGTGAGAGCTGCATATCTAAATTTGCTTTCCATGTATATGTATAGCGGTTTGGTTCTCGCTGGTCAGTTTGCCGTCGTACTCTGATGATGATCATGGAAGCCGAAACGCGTCAGTACCTGTGACTGACGGAAGTTTAGCTATGTTGTTCGACGACCGGTTAAATAAAATGGGATTGGTGTTTAACTCAATCTCGCAAAGTTGATTTAAAGAAAGACACGTGTGAGTGGTTTGAGTTTTGCAGTGGAACGTTAATCAGTGTGTAAGGCTTTTTATTGGTCTTCTTGTTGTACTACATCAGAGCATAGCATACTTTCGGAATGAGGCAAATATGCACATTTGTTTCTCCTGCATAACTTTTTGCTGTTTATTTTATTTTGTTTCTGCATTGTCCGAGTGTGCGCATTCGGTGATAAACGTGCAGCTAACGTTTTATCCAATCCCGTAGTCTTTTCTTGCTTCGGGGCACACCTGCCAGTAACGTTCTCTTTTGCCTATCTGAACTGAATGTGTCAACTTTCGTTGCTAATTTTATACTTGGTGTCGTTTGTAAAGATTGGAATTTCTGACCTTGCTAGATCCACGTGTTGCCTCTATTTAATCGTCGCCCGTTGACAACTAAATTATATCGATCTTTTTCCGAACATCCAGCGAGAGATATTGCTGTTGGAAATACAATACTCCGTAAATTTTCATCTACTACATGAGTTCGTTTTTCTTCCATATAAATAATTATCGACTTTTAGCTGAGGATAAAAATGGATATTAACTCAATTAGATGTAAATACCGAATCTAGACAGTTTACCAATTTTTCATTTCTACCTTTTTGTTAGGCTACAGTGTGATTACGTTGACTCTTTCTATATTATCTGTGCTCATAAAAATGGGGTTTTTGTCGAACAAAATATTTTTATATATTGCTATCATGTATTGCCATATAATTACCATATTTTGTGACATGGTAAAATGAAAGCGCAGTACTTTTATTAAAATTAAAGAATCGTATCGTGCTTATTAGGTAAATCAAGAATAAGGGCCATGAATATTTGATCTAAATGTGTAAAGATATATGATCAATTTTACAAGACCTGCGCATTACATTCAAATATCAGTGTTATCCAAACTGTGTTTGATTAGGAGTGTTTGTGCGTGGAAACACGTTATAATACTGAGCAAACACGATTTGTTATAATATGAAACAAAGCTTTCTAATTCTGTTAAATATGTATCAAAAGTATGATATAATTCATATGTGCAGATAAAAATATGTTTTCATGGATAAATAGCTATATTTGATTCATTTTATGTAAGTTCGTTACGTGTCAATGAGCAAAATTCTATATTAAAATAAACTAGTTTTACCGTGGTCAATTGTAAATAGTAGATTTTTTGTGTATTTTAGTTTGTTTGCATTCTTTAAATTTGTTTGATTAGTTCAAATTTAGCACGCCTTCTACGCGTAGCGCAATTCAACTTAAAAAGTCGATTCATTTGCATTGTAACCACGTGTGTGACTGGCTTGATAATTAAATAAGGTCAAGTTTGAATAACCTCTGTCTGGAAAATGTTAATTTTTTCACAATGTTCATCAAAATTTGCCCTACTATTTGGAGCGAGAAGGATAAATCAATTTCACCACTGGAACCAGGAAAATGAGGAATTGTTTTTGAGGAAACATGCTGTTGTCTAGACATTGAACAATTATTAACCGGTAACTTCACATACTCATTACGCTGATACGATCAATGTCCTAGTAGAGAGTTGGAATTTCGATTAATTAAGCAATGCTGTAATTGCAGCTATGAAGAATTGAAAAAATCGATTTATCTTATCGAATAACGGATGTTAGTTTAAAATTTCCAGATTTTTCACGATGCGACATTCATGAAACACCAATTAACGTGCAATAGGCGGACGCTTTCCGGCATTATGTAACCAAGTACGTAGCAAGTTAAGGACGTATTGTCACGCCCCAAAAAATAAAACTATTGTTCATGCTGACTTTATCATTTATTTTCGGACCGGAAGCAAACTGGTGTAGAATGCTCTATGGAAAAATGCGAATATGTTATATCTTTGTAAAGAATATAATATAAACATTGCGATATCATTAAATAGCAAAATTTGATGTTCATTAACTTTAAAATAATCCTCTTCACTTAATAAACGTAGACATTTTACGACGAATTAAGATAATAATTGTGCAAAACCCTCTATAACTATTAATGGGAATAATTATTACGAAATACATTTGTATAAAATAAAAGAATACAATTTTCGTTTCTTCAAATTGGACACTCAACTCCAGCAATCTGGCAAATATTAACCTGTACACCTAGACAGATCTGAGCAAAAATATTTGACAGAAACTTAAGGAAAAAGACAACATTTTGGTACATAAATAAATTAAAGTCTGCTTTCTGTCGCAGTTCTTAACCACTTTCGATAATAGAACTTACAAATTTTGCATGATGCTCTCTTTACCGTCCCATCAGAAGAATAAAACTGAATAAGTACTGTGGCACACCTGACTCAGTTACCTTGTCTTCTTTAACTTCACCTCTACATAATATTTGTACGAATTCAAAAATTTTCGGTTCCTTTCGTGCTCATACCTAGTTAATAAATACCTCCATGCAACTCTATGGAATGATATAAATTCGGCCAAATACAGATAAAAAATCTGTTTGATTATTTATCATTAAACAGTATCATATCCATTTATATATATATATATATATATATATATATATATATATATATATATATATATATATATATAGCAAAGCACATTTGCATAAACCCTTCATATAGGTATTTTTCTTTCTTCATTTATAGAACTACATTCTAGTGTATCATAACAATTCATTCGAGGTCATTTTATTAATTTAAGAACAATGTTCATTTAGGTTAATTAGTTCAAGTATCTCTGGTTTGCTTGCACTCACAGCCAATTAAGCTAGATTTATGATTACAGTTGTGCACTGAAATGAAAAAATTATATGTTACTTTGTAAAATAAAAAGACAGTCAAATAACGAATTTTTATTCAGTATGCTGACATAAAATTAACTTTTACTTGGTAAAACATAAACAGACTGATAGTTGGTAGCCATCTATCTTCATTGTTGGTTGCGATTTTATAGGCAATCTTGAGAACAGATCAGTAAATAGAGACACAATTAAATGTTCTCAATACATGATATTTTCCATATCCTTAAAAACAGGTCGGAATGACTGGGAACTGCTTCAAGGTTTCAAAAAAGTTTGTACGAATATCAATTTCCATTCCGAATATGAGGAAGGTTAGTGTATTTCTTTTTAGATTTACTGCTAAAGAAAGTTATATAGAACAATTCACCAAAAACCAACTTGGTCTGCACAGTATTTGCATTACAGCAGTTTCGTGCTCTTTCAATATAAAATATCAACAATTCGCGGCTGTTTTTCATAATTGACAGACTGGTCAGTCCAGATTCAAACGGTAACGATTCTACTAACGCATCAATCTATTTAATTTCTAATGTCTCTTCTAGACAATTAATCATATCAATTATTAAAAAGAGAATTGATAAGAAAGAGAAGCACTTGGGCACAAATAGAAATCAGTTTATCTGAAAATCGGATTTCTACAAGCATAAAATGCATGTTAGGACATTGAGCTTGATCTTGATGTGTTGCATGTATTTTTTTGGTTAAAACATTACTTTGCACTATCTCCACGTTTACATTTTCTTGTTGCGCAATTTTGTTTTCTCCACTTGGTAACAGCGCAGGTACGGATCGCGGTGTTAAATACACATATTGTTTGGAAATTTCTGTCACTGTATATGCAGCTGTTTTTACCCTTTCAGATTGTTGCCAATGCGATCGAATGCTTGTTGAGTCTGGTCGAGGGCGTGTTCAATATTGCCTGGATACTAGTAAATTGTTGTTGAATTTTGTTATTCGTAGCCAGGCGATTAGAATATCATGTTGTTGAAACTTTTGAATACTTAGGCCAGGTGTTTAATGTTTTATGTAGAGGGCTTCATAAATATATATTAATTTTTCTGATTTTGCTTTATGCAGAATTAAGAAATTGGTCAAATATACATATATATATATATATATATATATATATATATATATATATATATATATATATAATGTCCATTTGTATATATTTAAAATGAAGATTAGAGAAAAACTGTTCTTTTATGTGATAAAATTCCTTTTTCTTGTCGCGCGAGAAAGGTTACTAAGAATATATGTATATGTATACGTATATATATATATATATATATATATATATATATATATACATATATATATACATATATATATATATATATATATGAGAGTAAGTGTGAGTGTGTTTGTGTGTGGGCTGGGGTGTCTCATTGTCCAACTAAATCTGCCTCAGATTGACAGGTGGCGCTTTAGACAGGCTTTTGCCTTTCTGACAGTTGAAAACTCGTCTTTTTCTTTCCATTCCACTAATTTGTTTAAATTGCTCAGAAGTTGTGCTGACTCGTCGGTTTGGAAGAAATACAGGGTGCAGACTGGAGAATTAATCGCCTTTATAGTCTTACAGTTTGGAATATAGAAAGTGGCAGATAATTTGCTGTTTGTATAACTTATTCAACCTCAATTTATTTCCAGACAGGCTCAATATTTGATAGTGTCGATACGAAATTTAGTATCAAATAATGTGTATGATATTTTTTTTGTATAGGATTTCGTATAAGAAGCATAGTGTTTTGGTTTCTGTGTTATGAAGAACAAAGATGTTCATTCAAATTGAAATCAATGAGGACTTCAACAATAAAATGGGGTTTCAATAATATCATGAACCCTACTATTCAACTGTTAAAATTTCCTCTCAATTATTCTACGGCACATATTTCCAAAAATAAATACAATTATGTATAATCAAAAGTAATTCAACTTAAGAAAATATTTTAAGATCTGGGTTAATCTTTCTCTTTCAAGGAGAAAAACTGTTTATCTACGCCAATTCTGTTCCGTTAAATGATCACGCCAGCTATCGGATTTTATATCACAAAGGTTTTGTCTAAGAATATCCGAAGGTATAACTAGAAAACGACCATTCATTTAAAGCTTTTGGCTATAAATAACAAAGACATTTTATACTCTGAGAAATTATATACATATACCGCTTCGTCTTTAAGCATATCGGAACAACTAATGAATACAAGGACTAAGAAGGAAATTATCGGCATCACGACAGATTTAGACACTTCCTAGTCAACCTAAACTTCCGCCTTTTCCGGACGCTTTCATGCAAAATAATGCATGTGTAATCATTTGAATTTCGAAAGGAAACACTCTACTTAACTGAAAACCTTCGCATCTTCAAATAGCATTCAAGAAACTAAGGTATTATCGCCGTATGAGCCTAAATTAAAGACTAAATTAAACGACTACAAAAATTCGTTATTCCAGAAGCATTCAGCGTAAAAGAACTGATGGTAGAAATTTTAAACGCACTGGAACAGCGCGGAACGATTTTTAAATGCAGTCATCTAGTTTAAAAAAAGAAACATAGATTAACTGAGGAAACTACAATTAAACCCACAAATTATGAAGAAAAGATAAGGAGTTTTCGGATTTGGACGTCGCTTCAGTGTGTCTAGCAAAAAGTGCTTAGACGATAGATCAAAATTTAAAAAAAAACATATTAAGCGAATGAATGATTCCGCTAAAATTTCAATAAAAACACAATGCAATTGAAAATAGATAAGGCCAATCGTGCTCTCTTCAAAAGATCAATCTAAAGAAATGAAAAACGGAAAAAAACAACAGGAACGAATTCTGCTAGACGGTACAACCAACTGAAACTTCATGAGGCTTAGAATCTCATCCCTAGAAACTAATGTCGACACTCCGCGACAAAAACAACTAAAGTTCTCCAGCAAGCTACTGAAATCTTTTTTGACGCTATAAACCCACAGGAACTGTTATGAACACATTCGTGCTAGTAGGTGAGGAAGTAAAGAAAAATAATTATTATGATAACATGCGAGGGTTACTCTGTAGCTCAGGCTAGTTCACTAACCTTCCACTGGAAGAGAAAACGGTTAAAGTTTGTGACCTAATTAATATTGAAAGTACAGGTTCTCCTTCAAATGTTAGGACCTAAACCATCTAATGATATTGCATACAATATCAAGAGCGCAATTGACATTTAAATGTCAATTGTTCTACGGTTCAATGTTGTAACAAAACAACACTGCACTTTACCAGGCCTGAAGTATATATATATATATATATATATATATATATATATATATATATATATATATATATATATCCGTATTCGAATTCTGTCCAATCAAAAAGCAACAGGTGTTTTGACGAATCCAACTTACTCAATAACATATTGATAATCTGAAAATGAAAATGCGCATAAAATATGCGTCTAACCGGAAGTGAATTCATGCAAAACGTATTGCTCCCGAATTCCTAAACACGCAACTTTCACAGAAAGCTAAGCAAACCCAGTCAGCATGGTCGGCTATAAAATGGAGAACGTGGAAAAGTCGTATAATCCAAGAAAAAAATATTATAATTGAAATAACTCGTCATAAAGGTGAACAGAAGTCAATACCAGATTCGTATAACGGAAAATGCCCGCAATGATGTTTTTATAAATTTACCATGCAGAGTCGACCGATCAGCATAAGTAATTGCACCTCGTGGAATCTAACTTATTGATGATTAACTTTCCTCATTTATATTTCCACGTCACATTTCAACACGCATCTCATGGCCAATGATTAATCATTAATATCATGTAAATTTTTCGTAGTTCCCAATTGACACATGCGTGTGGAGGCATTATCATTACAAGTAGAAAGCAAGCGATCAAAAATACGCTAATATTTATCACGATAATTGACTCAAAGTAACCTAGCGTCGACGGGAAAATGATAAATGCTGAAGCAAACTTTTAAAATAAGGCACATACCCAACTTAACAAATTACTCTGTTTTAAATAAAGTCGAAAAATAATTTTTTTAAATTGTGCTTGATACTTGTGTTGCAATAGCATTGGTAACACCCAATTTGACAGTAACATGTAAGAAACATGCAAAACAAATTGATTGGCAAATCACAGTTCCTCTAGGTCTACGTCGTGGAATTCTGTAGATGTTAATCGTCGGGAATGCGCCATGTTGTGTATTAGGCCTAGAACTGATACATCCAAAAGTTACTTGTTAGACCTTGTTACGGATTTAATTATATGTGCCACTGCTAGCAGTGGTAATCGCCTAAATTTTGCACTCAAGAGCAATGCCTCGTTTGAATCTGCTCATCCGTGAGTAGGTGAAATTGACCACAGCTTTTCACCAGTTAAACTAGACGGGCTACGCAAATCCAGCGCGTTCTAAACAGACCGAATTTGAGTTCCTCATTCGGAACCCAATTATAACAGAATCCGCCAACGATCAAGTAAATGTGTATTCATCTTGTCAAATGTTGAATAATATGTCAGAACATCAAAAGCAATGTAGAATAACAGAAACTACTTCAGAGCATACACAAGAAACGAGAGCAAGACCCTGTCGACGAGTTGGATTGAAATTTGGCGGCGGGTGATGTGGCCAGGCACATTTACATAGAGCCTACATAGAGGCACCTTCTTTTTCTACATTCATAGGATTATATTTTAGTATAATATTAAAATTTGTTCGGGGTCTATTTGTTAAGTTAATAAAATTGTACCTCTAGGTTAACTAATTTAAGTCTTCTGTTTTATTCGCACACACTAAGCCAGTCAAGAGGAATTTCTAACAACATTAGAGCACAGAACTTTGCCTGCGGTCCGCGTCTCTTTATGGCCAAACACAAATACAGATAATTGATGAATATTTATACAGTGCGCTGACATGACACGTTTAACTGTTACACAAAAGCATTTTCTCTGCCCTATTTAGTGTGCGCACGCTCAATTTAACCTTTCCTACAGTATTCAACAAGTCAACGGCAGTCTATTTCTCATAATTTGCTGTCTCATATAGCACTTGCATATTTTCTGTGTCGTAATCATGTAAGTCAGTTTGTACTTCACTTTAATTTAGACATGCCTCTAATAAGCACGTCTAATTAATAATACCATTCTACATGTTCAATATACCTTCATGTAAACAACATTTAATGTTCCAAATTCTCGGTAAATTTTATAAAAACTAACAATAGAAAGTAGACTTCAGACAAGGCAAGGCTTGTTGGAATTGATGACTACCTTCCTGCTGTAGAAGCTCTGTTAGATTGGCGATCGTACCAGAATTCTATTGTATTTTGTGTTGGATCTGTTTGGCAGATTGGTGCCAAAAAGTATTTCGAATATTGATCACATCTTTGCGCATTCTATATTTTCCCAGATAATCTATTCTGGTGCACTTATACCTATGTATTATATATATTTATATTTATATTTATAATTATATATATATACGAATCTATAAATATTTAATGTATTTAAACAACAGCATAGTGTATATAATTTGTGTTAAATCTCAATCAAGTAAAGCAATTGAAATAACCGCAGTGAATCTCGCTGTCGTGATGAAATTTCCAAACTGACTGCAAGCCGTTGTATTGACTGCTCAGATCTAACCGGCGATGGTAGCTAATTAGGGCTATTTTTTAATATCGAAAAAACAGTTGACTCGTGTAAACGAACATTGGTTGCGCGGGCGGTGATAACAATTATTATAACCAAGGCTGCGATCTTGACATAAGCACCTAGCCCATTAATTACTTACATATTCCAGTATTAACTAAGAATTGTATAGAGTAGAAAAGGTAATTCATCCAGTAGACCAGTTTCGTCCTTATTGGCTAGAATTTGCCGCGGACTGGGCTCGAACCTGGACGCATCTGCCTCGGAATCTGGTGCTCTAACCACTGAGCCACCCTGCGGCACACTACACTACACACAATTTCAATTAATTACTATCAAATGTAACTCGGTTAGTCTATTTTTCCTTTAGGTGGAGTTCATAAAGAATCCGTTTAGACTCAAAGTTCCAACTAACCATCCACATGATGAGTTCCCAATAAGGACGAAAACGGTCTACTGGATGCATTGCCTTCTCTACACTACACAATTCCTAGTTTATACTGAGATATGTAAGTAATTAATGGGTCAGGTGCTTATCTCAAGATCGCATCCTTGATTATATTAATTGATTCGTTTATTTTTAATAATAAACAAATAGACAAAATGAACCCTACGTAGAACCGTTTTAGTTATTTATTTGTTATAATCAGTTAATTGCTGGATGTAGAAAAATGTTAAGTGTCATAAATGGTTGGAATTCTACGCAATGCTAATTCATTGCGGAGTTCAGTATTAACCTACAAAATAAGTGTCTATCAATAGGTCAACAAACTTCGTTACACTATAAGAAAAGTGTTTGTGATTTGTAATTTATCTAATGGAAACATTAAGACGGTGTGCAAATAACATGCATTTTACATGCGATACCAGCATGTTTATCGGATCGAAGGGTATGATTTCGAGCATTTTGATAAATCAAGTTGTAAGAAATGTGTTTTAATTGCCAGAAACAAGTTTTATAGTTAATACAAAAACTTTAAAAAGTTAGACTATATCGCACGTATAAAATACTTAAATGTTAGCGTGCTGGTTTTCATTTTTATAAATGCATATATATATATATATATATATATATATATATATATATATATATATATATATATATATATATATATATATATATATATATATTGAAAAAATGTATAACTACAAGATTGATTATGTGTAAACTGCTGTCAGAATATAATTCTTCTAAAAATATGTAAATGAAATGAATCTAACAGTCTAAACTCAGCTGGGTTTTGAACAAGGAAAGTGCTAGATAAGTGCTTTATTACGACGAAACCCGTAAATTTGATTATTTGCAATAGCTAGCTTATGCAATTTTCATTTTAAACAGACAACCTTTACAAAATAAAATCCTACCATTATAATTCAATTGGCTATCATTTTTCAGGATGGCATGACTCAGTTCTTTAATGACCGTTTAGAGGAATGGCTAGTCAGAAATTTATATCGAAGGCAAAGATGTATGGAATCCACCTAACTTATAGAACAACCAACAAGTTTTCATTTAGCTTAAGACCTTTGTGTGCTTTACGGCTCTGAAAGTATAGTGAATTGGTTGTAAAACTTTTAAGCAAATCTGCCTTGGTTCGAGTCCCGGTCGAGGTAAATCAGTCATGAACAATATTTTAGAAAGTATAATAAATATAAATAGATCGGTCTTAAATTAGGATATCACATTTGACACAAGTTGTCTTTTCTGTATCAACCCTGAATTTGGGACCGGAAATGAAGTCCAGAAATTTTGGAAAAAGTTCGGAAAAGAGTGGTTCACGAACAATTTTAGAAAAATTAATTGTAGTCAGCTTCAGAGGGACGGGAAAAGTGAGAACCTATCAGTCAAGGGCCAACAGAATCTTTGCACATGAAACTGTAAAGGAATCAAAAGTTTACTGACCTAAAAGTGCTATGAATTATCCCGCAACTGCAAGGATTGTATTAAAATTCAAAGATGACAGCACTGCGCAAGGAAGTTCTTCGTCAATCAAATTAGTGGATAAGTTCCCAATAAGAACTAAGTCGACCTTATTGATGAATTGCACTAGCCACTCTATGCTATGCGTAACTCATACTAACAACATGTTATTAATGCAATAATGCCATTATATTTTAATTTAGTATCACTTCCCAAGGTAACACGGTGTCTGGTCTATAATGACAGATCAGGGGGTGGCTTGTCTGAACTTTATGTCAAAATCGATACCATACAGGTTGCATCAGAAGGTAACACTAAAAAAGTACAAGAGTTTCTGTTTATGTAAAGGATGTACTGCAAGACACATACAAACACACCACGGTTCATGCCCTGGTCGTGAAAAGTTTGGCAATAATCTGATGAGACCTGCCTATTTGATAAATTACATTCACTACCTTTTGTAATTTTTAGTCAATACTGACAACGTGCATATTATAAAATGCTGAAATTATAATTAATTTTATACATCCGTATATATATATATATATATATATGTTAACTGTGTCATCATAAGAATACTATTGTTCAGTATAAATGCATAATTTATAGAACATCGCATGATGATCATGAAAGGTCGAACCGCGGCAGTGCTTACGACTGGCAGTAGTTTTACTATATTGGTCGACGACTGGTTAAATACAATGGGATTGATATTTATTTTAAGCTTGTAAACTTGATTTAAAGAACTGTTGCCACTACCCGCGCAATCAATTAGTGTTTAACTTTATTGTATATATATATATATATATATATATATATATATATATATATATATATATATATATATATATATAAATAAGTATAATTTAACTGTGTAATCATAAGAATACTCATTGTTTAATATAAATGTATAATTTATAGAAAATCTCAATTCTGCACTTACTGCAAATTACTAAATTCTTCGTATTATTACTTTCAGAGTATATACAAAATGAAGGTGTCATGATTATGATTACTATTGCGTTCATTCATTTCACTTGGTCATCCTATTTTCATTATAAACCTTGGATTATTATATCACAATATACGTTGTTTCGCGTGATTCTATTTCTCCAGCTTATTTCCCACATGCAATGATGTAGCACATTCGATCGACTAAAATGCATAACCATCGAGCGTCTTTTCCTACATGGCTTGCTCGAACTGAGGAGAGCTTATTAAATTAGGGATGGTCTGCCAAACATATAAATGTGTGTGTATAATTGAAGTTTAATGACTGTATTAAAATCGAAATGTCATGAATAATAAAATCCGCAAGGAAGCTGCATTAACAATGTTGCCTTTTCGTTAAAGCTGACTTGGCGATAATGGTATTGTACAGATGTTTACTTTGCGTCAAATCTGGGTGGAATTTCGAATGTTATACTTATGGTAACTAGATCCTCCCTCTTATAAAACATTCTCCTTTAAAACTTTGTCAGCCAAATTATTTTTTTGTCATTATTTTTGCTTTCTTTAATTTTTCCTTGTTTTCTTTCTTGTTGATCTAATGGTTATTAGGCTGTGATACATTCGTTATTAATGAATTTTTTAATGTTGTGCATGATGACTATGATGGTAATGATTACGAGAAATCACGCAATTGCACAAGGAAACCGCTGAAGTTCGTCAAGCCGATCAGTTTCGTTCCAATTTGGACTTTTTTAAACACTTTTCAAAATTTTCCGTGATCGGGATTCGCACCGGACAACATTTGCTCGAAGTTTAACACTCACACTTTTGCACTATTATTCTGCACAATACACAGAATTTGCAGTCATAAACAGATTCATGTTTTGCTTAGACTTTCCTTTCGGAGGAAACCATTTGACATCTCTTAAGTCATGAATATATATATATATATATATATATATATATATATATATATATATATATATATATATATAGCTGCAACAGGTACTGTAAGCATCCGTCAACATGTGTAAATGATAATCATGCATACATTGTATTTCACCCATTTTCATGCATGTGCAATTTGAAATGAGAAACAAATTTTTGCTGCCTGTACCTAATTTATAGTCAATTTATAACTTTATACACGATTTATTTCTCAATTTTAATTATAAAAAACGTTCATCTGTGTAAAAAAAGGCGCATTCAATAGGATAGGAACAAGCAATATACAAATAACAAGAGGAGCGATAACAAGTTTGCACAATTAGCATTGAAAAGTAGGAAAACTCTAAGACCACCGCTTTTCACTTGGGAACTATAAAATCTGCGTATAACGTACAGTGCCAAAGCACAGGGAGACAAACTAAAAACCAATCAAAGTTAAGATATCAAAAACTGTTGTGCAAACTATGAAAGTTATGAGATATAAAGTTTAAATTTCTTTTAAACAATTTATTCATGATTATTTGCATTAAAGAAAATATCAAAAGTTATAAAATAGAATTATCATATCCTTATAACTCAAACAAAATATATGTCTATGAATTTATTGTCTTTTCTGACATTGATACACTCATACTTTAGTTAATCTTAAATAGACTTCGTCGTTTATATTATCTAATTTAAATAAATTTAAAGGACTGTAGCATATTTCAACAGGTCGCGCCAGAAGAAATAGTTTGACTATCTTTAGCAAAGCGGTAAATGACTTTTGATAGTGTAGTATGATTAAAGAGCGAGATACAGCGAAGATGATATCTATAATTTGGCAGAGCGACATGCTAACACACACACACACACACATACACACACACATATATATATATATATATAAACGAGGATCTAATCTCATGCACGATGAGCTCCAGTGGGTGTAGACCAATAAAGCAGAAACCCATAGACCTGTCCAGTAAATACAATCTGGTGCTAGACTATCACAAATTTTCGCAAATTCACGTGTCTCTAGGTTAGTGGGGCTATGATACGACATAATCACGTACTCGACATTGCAAATAATAGGATCTAACCAAGAGATGACCCACCAACTGCTTATTCAGTTGCGGTCCATAACCGGAGATTCCTCGTTGGATTGGCGAGCAGGATGTTAAATATTTGTACTCAACCACTGCCCAACCAATGCATTTGGAATTCATCAACAAGTTTAAATGGTGAAATAACTTTAAATTGGGCCGTGTAGAACTAGGCAGCTTATAGATTTTACTCATGATTAAATGCTCCTGACACTCCAAGGACAATCAGCTGGAGTCTGCTTAAACTGATAGCCTTAAACTGCGTGCTAGATGAAAAAGTTAGGTCATCAACTCGCAAGAACAGGCACATTTGTTAATGAGGATAATTCGTGCAGCTAGAGTCTGTCCGAATTTTCAGCAGTGCTGGTTACGTTTTCGGGCTGATATACATTTTTTTAAATATTAAAACGCTTGTTGAGCCTCACTTTGACAGAAGCAAGTCTATTTGTCGATCTTGGAGGGTAATTAAACACGAAACATATGCTCACTTGTTACTCAGACAATACGTCGTTAGAGCTCATCGTTGCTTCATACGCCAATCATAGGTGATTTTTTGTCATTTCTGTTTCATGAGTGTTAACAGCGAGAAATGGACTCAAACTCGCGACACGAATATGCTTTCAATCAAGGCCTTTGTTTAATTAGGGTCTCAATTTACGAAATAAACTTTAATCAGTAGTGTGCACAGCAGCCTATTCTCACTGGCGCGTGCGCCTACATTTTGCATCATGATGTTTTTTTTCAAAACTAAATAATTCATCAAAGATATAAGCTGGTGTACTCGCCAACAACATTTGCGCATTGTTTGTGTGTAATTTTAAGTTTTCTTCTAAGCATGAGTCTAAGTATGCGGGTTACACTACTTCTATATATATATATATATATATATATATATATATATATATATATATATATATATATATAAGACTAAAATTTTAGTCGATTAAAGGTATTTATAATTAATAAGGTGTGCATTTTTCAACGAATTCATTACAAATTTTGGTAAATTGTAGCAACAGCAAAATATGCAGGTGTATACTCATAGACCAGTAGTGCAACATAAACTTTGATTTGAATGAAAAATCATCTTAGGGTAGAGCAGACGCCTTGGGTATTTTATTGAGATTTCTCATTTGTAAGCTACTTCACGTTGGGCTGACGTTTCGACTTACGGTTTCACAGGTCATCCTCAGGGCTCGCTCAATATTCTCACACATATAAACGCAGAACTGATAATAAAACAACACGAGTAACTCACTTCTTCGACACATCATCTTTTTACAAACATTAATATAATTTACTGTTAGTCTTTTATAATCGTCCCTTAACAAATATGCACACATGTCTATACATCTACTTTACTCCATGCAGATAAATGCCACTATATCCATTCGTCACCAAGTTTCATTATTTTTCAAAGAATGGCGAATAATCTTTGTTCTTAAGTCAATTTACCCATTACATTTAGACAAGTTATTTGGTTATGTAATTAATTTTATGATTACATACGCATATATATATATATATATATATATATATATATATATATATATATATATATATATATATATACAGCCCGTAATTGATGTATGTGTCGCATTTGCGAAACGTTGGCTACTTTTGAAAGCCTACTAGCCATGTCTTTGTTCCAGTCCAATTTAATTTCTTTTGAATTATTTTATATATATATATATATATATATATATATATATATTTAACTACTTATAAGTACCAAGTTTATACATGTTATACAGTATCAGATCCTATGTAATCATTCGAAGTTTCAATAAATTGTTAAGTTGCTTTCTCAAGCCAGTGTGTTTTTTATGGCATTTCCGAACTCATATCAACTTACGATCGCGTTAATCAATAGATAAACTAATTACCTGTAGCTTTGACAGAAACTTGTTGCACGACAGGGAATAAATTAATTCGCTTATCTATGTTGGTCTCAACAAGTGTATACATGCAGACAGATAAACACACGTACATGACATACACTTACCTAGTGAAAAGACAGTTGTGCTTAAGAGGTCTAGCAATTAGTATAAATGAGACAGATTAAATTAAATTTGCCACTTGATATATTGAAAGTCAAATCGTACGTGGAATCTGCTTTACGTTGAAAAAGGCTTCCAAAACTGGAAGCCGAAATACTCGGAGTCAAATTGAAGAAAGTTGGGGCAAACACCTTGTTGAACTAAATAAGCTAATTTTTGTCCCCCTCTCCAAATCTTAATTTGGCGTATCGTTTCGCCTACATACGTCAGATTTTAGACTTTGCTAGATATGTCATTAACCTCCGAAGCGTTCAATGGTTCTATTCATCTCCTTTGCTTGAGTAGTTTAATGCCTAAAATTGAATTTCTTTCAACACAGTTCTTATACATTATTTCGCCCCCGACATTCTTATTTTTTTACTCAATTTCTAATTTGGTATCACAAACTTCCAAAGGAAATCCTGACGTTCCTTCGGATATAGGCGAAATCGGAGTCGAATTTCATTATTTCTCACTCAGTTGTTTTATCAATTAATTCATATTGGTATACATTTTCGGTGAACACATTCTTAAGTCCATCAATTCAGCTTCGCTATATATTTGAAAGCAGCTATTCTAAAACTTCTCAGTATCATAGATTTAGAAATGCCAATTTTATACCATATGAGTGATTCGAGAAGAAATTAATTAGGTTACCCGGATAGGTCTATGTCCTAAAGACATCCTTTTCTAATATTCCACTTCAATTTCACACCGAGGAATGCTGTGTCTCCGATCGTTACTTTTTCCGACGTGAAATTTAGAACACCTACACCATTTGCTAAATTAAGGTAGTTTATCAATTCAGTCGTCATTACGTTGCCAAAGTATAGAAAATTAAAGATATTTGTTTATGCTTTCCGATATTTGTTATCGAACTGCTTGGCATTACCTAAAAGATGAAACCGGATTCGAAAATATTTGTTTAAGACAAAGAGTCGTAAGACAATGTTAATGTAAACCGTGTTTTCGCCAGATGTTACGTCATTTGGATACCAACCTTTGTTGCTTACGATTCTGAGTTAAAATAAAGCTCTATCTTACGTTTTTGCTAGCGAGTCACTCTGCCTAACAGCAGCAATTATCATTTTTAAAAGTTTTAAAGTAACTCACAGATAATAAACTATACTACAAGTTTCAAACATGAAAACATAGGGTAAAAAGGGATAGCGAACAAATCGACCTATGTATGTTTATCGTCCAAACATACTAGAATGTTCAGAGACAGAGAAAGAGACGGAGTATAAAAGATAAAGGAAGCAGCAGAATGAGACCAGATGATATTCAAGAATAAGCTTGCAGTCATTGAATTTTTTCAGATGAATGTAAAATTTCAAAGATTTATCTGTATCAAACGCGCCCAAAATAAAAAATAAGGCTTAGCAGAACACAGAAGCAAGCATGGAATTTAATTTAATTTGTGAATAAAAAAGCTAATTGGACTGCATTTTGCGCCACATATTTAAAAAAATACTCAATTGTGTTAAAAAAATTATCTTTAAAACATTTGCCTTGTGAACGCATAAGTATTAAATCCGTTCTTAAATGGAAGCCACATACTCTAAGCTTTACCATAAACTTTTATTCAAAGCGAAGATTATTCAAATGGTGTTCAAAAGATACTGCCATAATACACTTGCAATGCACTACATCGTTGGCGTCGTGGAAGCGTAACAAGACTCTGAATCGAAATGTCAGTGTTTCAAATAATGTCAAATAATTTAGGTGTGTCCAATAGGAATAAAACCGGAATATATGTTGAAATGCGTTTGTAAACTTATAATATGTTTAGTTTATCTATGATATATATATATATATATATATAGTTCATTGTACCCCTTCCTGTGAGCAAAACAAAAGAAATTCTTATCAGATATAATAAAATTTGATTGGTTTTATTTTTCACACTCTCTTTGTTCACATATTTCTATCTTGTTTTGCTTTCCAATTTATATATAAAGATATGTTCATGAGTAGATATTTGAGAAGACCATGAGAAAGAAAAATTTCTTATATCTGATAAAATTTCTTTTTGTTTTTGCACACAAGAAGGGAACAATGAATTTTATTAAAGCTCGCATTTCAAAAGAATCTTTCAGAAAACTAGATGAACTAGTGACGTTAAAGTGTAGAGCGCAAAGAACGTTATTGTGGAAAGAACATTATTATCAGTGTATTAAACAATTACGGTTCCCAGGTGATTTGGTACGCAGTTTACGAAAGTCAAAACTACGAGTCAACCGAAGAAATCTTACTAGGTTGGCGTATTCCAAAATTGAGCAGTTGAAGGAAGATGAAGCAGTGCTACAGGCAAGAATTGGGTGTGTATCTTGTGTATTAGATGAACTAAGTCTTTTTGCAAGAATGAAATTTTTGATGTTTTTGCCGACAGTAATGAGGAAAGATAAGGCAAGAATTTTGAACAAATTGGAAAAAGATGTAAAACCTGGAGTTTTGTGTGATCTAATACCGACCGATCTTGATAAGCGTGTGCTTAACTTATCAAAAGTGCCAATCGATCAGCTAACAATGGAGGCACTATCGATGGGCCGAAATTATGTAATACATCCTTCTAACAAATTCGATTTTGATTTTGAGACAGCATTTGAATTGCTATTTGAACAAACAGCTGACTTGGAGCCTACCAGTATTGATTATAAAAATTGGTTCAAGGCTACACTAGTTGATCATGCTTCACATTTGAAATCGTCTAAATGCGCAGAGCAGCATCTAAATGCGCTTAGAAGTATCAGCAGAAATGCAGACATCAAAATACTAGGCGCTGATAAAGGAAAGAGCGTAGTTATAATGGACAAATCTGACTACGTACAAAAGATGAAAAACGTGTTAAAGGACAATACAAAATTCACACGTCTAGACGATAAATCAGATGAAATAGACAAGGTGGAGCGCAAAGTAATAAATGAAATTAAGATTTTGACAGATGCCGGTTTTATTGATGAGGCCACTGCACAGAAGCTCAAGCCAGTTGGATCATCTACACCAATAATGTACGGATTACCAAAAACACACAAAAGAGGTTGTCCTATGAGGCCAATTTTATCAATGGTAAATTCTCCGTTTCATGCACTAGCTAAATGGCTAGTTCGTTTACTTGAACCATTACGTAAACTACTAGGTAATCATTCGGTTGCCGATTCGTTTGAGTTTGTAAACAAAATTCAAGATATAAATGTTAAAAACAAGATTATGGTATCTTTTGATGTTACGTCTTTGTTTACAAATGTTCCAATTGATGAAACCATTGACATTATAGTCAAAGCGGTAGAACACGATATATTACCATCGCCGGTGCCAGGTCAAACTCTACGCAAGCTTATCTTATTATGCACGAAAGACGTACGATTTCGTTTTAATGGAAGCATCTACAAACAGACTGATGGTGTCGCAATGGGAAGCCCCTTATCTCCAGTGTTGGCTGAGATTTTTCTAGGGCACCTAGAAAATACATCATTACAGAGTGACATAAGTAAATGTGCTCAATATATACGGTACGTGGATGATATATTTCTTGTACTTAAGAACAGGTCGCAATCACGAACATTGCTTCAAAGTTTCAACAAAGCACATAAGAATATCGGTTTCACGTCAGAGCACGAGAAAGATGACTGTCTGCCTTTCCTTGATGTACTGTTAAAGAAAGAAACTAATGGTAAATTAAACAGAACAATTTACCATAAACCAACATGGTCTGCACAGTATTTGCATTACTGCAGTTTTGTGCCATTTCAATATAAATTATCAACAGTTCGTGGTTACTTTTCAAGAATTGACAGGTTGGTTAGTCAAGATTCTAAAGAAAATGAATATAATAAAGCAATTAACGATTTAATATCTAATGTCTATCCCAGACAATTAATTGAATCAATTATTAAAAGTGGAATTAAACAGAAACAGACGTTTTATGGGCCAGAAAAGAAAACAGTCTACCTAAATATCCCATTTAAGGGGGATGCAGTTTCCCGAATGGCACAAAAGAAAGTTGAAGCAGCATTGACACGCACATTTAATGCAGCCAAACTACGAGTGTTATTTAGGGTAACACACTTGCCTTTACCAGCAATCAAAGAGAAACAGCCGTTAATGTCGATATCAAATATTATTTACCAATATACATGCGCAAGTTGTCGATCAACTTACGTAGGCCGATCGACCAGACGGTTAATTACTCGAATGAGAGAACATTGCAACTTGAACGCCTGTTTTAAATCAAATGGTGAACACACGTTTGCTATTGCGCAACACGTCATCGAAACAACGCACGTATGTTCTCCAGACGTAGCATTCAAAGTAATTACTAAATGCAAAAACAAAAGGGAGCTAGCCACATACGAAGCCTTATGGATAAACAAATTGCAGCTGGATTTATGTAAGCAGAAGAAGCACGTACAAGCATTGAGCTTGAACTGGATGTGACGCACGCAATTTGATTGGTTTCTATTTTTCACACTCTCTTTGTTCACATATTTCTATCTTGTTTTGCTTTCCAATTTATATATAAAGATATGTTCATTAGTAGATATTTGAGAAGACCATGCGAAAGAAAATTTTCTTATCTGATAAAATTTCTTTTTGTTTTTGCACACAGGAAGGGTACAATGAATTTTATTAAAGCTCGTATTTCAAAAGAATATATAAATATATATATATATATATATATATCTTATTAGGAAGAAAGAACTAGTTTAATTATAAAGTGCAAAATAGCCATCAAATGGACACAGCAGGTTTCGATAAAATTTATTTACGTACAACGCTTAAAGCATTAGCAGTGGTTTCTACCGGACGATGAAAAGCGCCTTCTCGTTTTACAAGAGTTGATATAAGATTATATTTCCGCTTACGTTAATTGTGCCATTAGGTGGTTTATTTATCGACGTATAATGCAAAGAACGCAATAATTAACTTCAGCTTAAGCTACTCTGAACTGAGCTTTCGTTAATAATAACGAAGACGAAGAGAAAGGCAAAAGAATACAGAGCTGTGCCGTGCTAAAATCGAAACTTCAGTGCTCAAAAGTTAAACTCAATTCGATGTCGTGATTGTAAATAGACCCAAACAACGTATACCGTTATAAAAAAATCATCGTCAAATTGTGTATAAATGTTACAATTTTCAGTATTTAATATTTGATTCATTCGTGTTAACTACTTGGCCATAATGCGGTTTCTACCAGCAAGAAAAGTATTGTCAGTTACAATTTTTCCGATGAGGTGCATTAACAGGACAAGGCGAGGTCGATAGTTTATATATATATATATATATATATATATATATATATATATATATATATATATATATATATATATATTCTTTATGATGTCCATTCCTTTTAATTACTACAGTATTCTTATAATTAGGAAAACACAAATAACAAAGTGGATAAAGGCCATTTATTTCGTGAATACTAATCATCTCTTATACAATCATACATATTTATACATTTTGGGTTTTCAATTGATTATGCTAGTGGTAACAAATCTGACTCGTTTTTACTGCTGTTTCTTGTTTTGACTAGTTGGTGAGTGTGTATGCGTTTGTGTTTGTGTGTATGCGTGTTTGCATGTAAAGGTCATTCTCGCAGTATTGCGAAGTGATGTCTGAGATCTTGTCATTATTGTTTTGATAGCTTGAGAATTAACCATTTGTGCGCATTGTTCACTGTTACATATACAAGTGCTATTTTTCCCAGTGTAGTTGATCGTTTCACCTTGTTGCGCAAAGTTATCATTTCCACATGGTAACAGCGCCAGTGTGGATTGCAGTGTTAAACGCTCATATTGTTTGGAAACTTCTGTCACCGTATGCGCCTCTGTTATTTCCACTTCAGTTTGTTGCCAATCCGATTGTATGTTTGTTGATTCTAGTCGAGGGCCTGTTTGTTCTTGACTGGATACTAGTAGATTGTTGTTGATTTTGTTATTCTTGGCCAGTCGATAAGAATATCATGTTGATGAAACTTTTGAATATTAAGGTCAGGTGCTTGTTGTTTTATGTAAAGGCTTCATAAATAAATAATAATTTTTCTGATTTTGCTTTATGTAGAATTGTGAAATTGGTCGAATTGACAGGGTGCCCCGTTGCCAATATATGATCGGAAATAGCTGATTTTCCTGACGGTGGCAAGCCTTTGTTAATCAATTTCTGTGGCAAATGTTGCTGGATTCTGCTTATCAATTGCTTCTTCGTACGTCTGATATATGTGCTACCGCACATACATGTGAGAATTTGTAGACTATGAATGATTTGGGAGGATAGCTCAGTGGTAGGAGCACCAGATTCGAAGCAGACGTGCCCAGGTTCGATCCTGTCCGCGGCAAATTCTGGCCGGTACTTGATGAGTTCCCAACAAGGACGAAACCGGTCTACTGGATGAATTGCCTTTTCTACACTATACAATTCTTAGTTTATACTGACATATGTAAGTAATTAATGGGTCAGGTGTTTATATCAAGACCGCAACCTTGATTATAATAATTGTTATCACCACCCGCGCAACCAATGTTCGTTTAATAATGACAAGATATCAGACATCACTTCGCAATACTGCGAGAATGACCTTTACATGCAAACACGCATACACACAAGCACAAACGCATACACACTCACCAACTAGTCAAAACAAGAAACAGCAGTAAAAACGAGTCAGATTTGTTACCACTAGCATAATCAATTGAAAACCCAAAATGTATAAATGTGTATGATTGTATAAGAGATGATTAGTATTCACGAAATAAATGGCCTTTATCCACTTTGTTATTTGTGTTTTCCTAATTATAAGAATATATATATATATATATATATATATATATATATATATATATATATATATATCACATAAGTTGACCCTTGGACTCGTCGACAAAAATTGTAATTTCAATTTCAGAAAGCAAGGGAAAATAATACTAACTAGAAATGGTAATAATATCAAATTATTTTTGTAAATGAATAATGTTTACAAACAAGGTAATTGATTAAAGTGGAACTTTAATTATTCGTAAGTTTTACTCCAAGCAAATAATTGAAGACAGTTTTTTTTAATTGTCTTCTGAATTAACTGAATAAAACGCAGTTGCGTGCTGACATATGTAAAATCTTTTACTGCTTATGCGAAGCATTCTCTAGAATGTTAGTCTGACACCATATATGATAAAGCAATATATTTATATATTTGTAGCGCAATGCAATAGTTGGCAAAATATATAATTGTTTACTTGTACTAAACGAACATTCTTCCAATGTAGGTTACAGATATCGCAAAAGTGCACACATTTGTCAGCTACTCACCGGAGCAAATAAGAACCAACCAAATGTATTAGCTAGTGGCACGACTATGTAGAAAAGACGACAAATTATATCACAAAAAACGTAAACGTGCCACAAAGTAAAGGTAGAAAAAACTTTAGAGTCAATGAATGCCTAAACAAACAACTTTTACGAATTTATCTCACTCTGATAACATTTGTGATCAAGTCTGCTGGAAAATTAGGTGACCAACATTGCAGTAAATTTCAAAAGTATAAGACCACTACGGATGACGGACAAATATCAGATTCTGAAGAATTCAATTGTAATTGTGAATCGTTTCCCATTAATCAGTTTTCTGGCATGCTCTATTGATGCCCAACTAAGTTTGAAGCATGTCAGTGCGCATAACACCCGGTAATATTTTCACGTTATGCGTTCTTTTTAATAGAAAACGAGTTTGTCGCTTATGAAATGTCCGCAAATTTGACTAATATAAGGCAGCGGGAAATTAGAATGCTTTGCATTCTCGTATGGAGAATCATTTTGTTATATATTTAATATCAGTGTGTAATAGCTAACCGCTTTGGTATTGGTTAAGAGTTGTTCGCCCGACATAGATTTAAATAACGTCGGAAGAACGTCTTTCCGTCACATTACAAATTATGAAAACTCACATATTGTTCAAATAACCACACAACTTAGAATTTATATCTGTCGCACATGACAAATTGACTGTCTACCATATCATTAAGTTTACGGTATCTCATTGACTCCTTTCTAGAGTACTATGTTTGCACAAAACTTGTGCGTCTTAATCAAGCAAATTAGAATCCAATTACTGTACTAGTCATCATAAGAAGGTGATAAATAACAGCGAACAGCCCGGCGTATGAGGCCTTTTGTTTTAGTTACAATGGCAATTTTAGTTTCATTTAGATGACATTATCAACAGAAGTAGTTTCTGTCTTTATTTAAAAATCAATTTGGATCCACAAAGATAATTTTACGCGAATAAATTCACTCAGCACGAGGTAATGAATTTATCTACACATTGTGCACATATTAGCAGATAAGTGATAAAATACTTTAATTATTATTCAAAATTCTGACACAAGAAATTTCTCTTTGTGAAACTAAAATGTAAGTATATTATTTTCTCAAACTGTATACGCTTATCTTTCTCTTGAACCTGAATAGTTATTTAGACTGAATGGCAGATTTTTTAAATTAACATATTCTGCAATAAAGAAATCAAGTAAAAAAGTCAATATCCTCGAAACTTTTCCGATAATGGCATTCAACAATTTATTAATGAACAAATTCTAATAGAGGTGAGCCGATACTAAATATTTTATTGAAGAAAACTACATATTGCTTGTGAAATTAATGTGTAAATGAAGGTTAACTCTGAAAGCTGAAAGCGCGACAACATAGAGTGTATGGTACTCGAATAAGAGAAGGTAGCATTGTCTGTCGAATTTCAACAAGGCTTCTTTAATATTTTATGAATTTTATCAAGCAAAATTACGACAGCCATCTAAGAAACCTAGTGGATATCTCAAAGCGTACAAATTCTTGTGCTAGTTCGCTGTAAAACTTTCGAGTCTTTTAGTTTCCTGTGGCATAGCTTGTATGACTGACAGCGATGTAAAATCCGAATAGCTGGAAATTGTTATATCCGGGGCTGATTTTATATTTCAAAAACAGGTTTGTGCACTACGGCGCAAGTTCGTTGTAAATGTGGAATTCTGAAACGAATAACAAAAATGCGCATTCGTGTACAGAACGCAGGACGAAAAATTTTGTCACTTGCACAAGGTAGACTGGGACGTAAATTTGTCAGCATCATTGTAGATGAAATAACACATATATAGTTAAAAGACTCATCAACAAGTGTGATGTAATCAATATTCGTAATTGTCTCAGACACAGGATAAGCTGTAAACAATTTTTTTTAATTTGATAGGTAAAAAGTGTAGAATTAAATGTCAAGAGAAAGTCATGTTGAACGAAAAGCTCTTGAGTAATCAGGTATGTTAGATAGTAAGTAATAACTGATAATTAAAAAATAAACACAAACTAGTTTGTGTAGGTATGCAACAGTTACTTTACATTTGTAGATCTTATAACAAATATATTTTATTCTGTATTGACTAAAAAACTAGAATAGGTTCCAAAAAATTATAAATCGATGAAAAATAACTTCCATTCTAACTGAAGAGAAACTAAAATCCACATAGTAATACATACAAAAAGCAGAAAAATATTCTTAAAATCTACTAAGAACATTTTGGAATTCATTCGCATCTAACGTCATATTCAGTCAGATCTTTTATAAAAAACCAATGTAAGATTAAATTCCTGCTCATCGGGGCACAAACAAACCTACTGTGTGTAGATCAAGATTGGTATTGTGATTAAATCTTAAATAAAGCATTTCATTAAGCGCGTATCATTTGAATTGCCTTCATCTCCAAGCCAATTAACGAAACGAATATTACATAATTTGAAACAAATTACGAATTAAAGATTGAATCTTTACTTGTCAGCAGATGCCTGAAACTCGCTTCTATGCTAGCAGGAGCCAATAACGCCATACGTTACAAAGTCTTTTACTAGTTGTCGAGTTATAACTTAAGCCTAATTCATGACACAATAGATAGTTTGATGTTTAAAACAAGATGCATTAAAGTCTGCGCCACATAACTCAATCTATATTGGTATAATTTTCCTCGAAGCCCACCTACGTAACGTAATACATTGACTCAGACAGAAGCATTAACTACTTTTACGCAAGTTAAATCATACACACTAAAAAAACACGAGAACAAATAAATCACTCTATGGTCATGATGTACCTCCTTCAGCCCTTTCATTTTAAAAGAAAGCTAGTAGAATATTTAAGTTCAGAATAGTGAATGAAGCGCTAGTGGTTTAGCGATTAGTTGAAACAGTCACAGCTTGTTTTGAAGTGTAAATGAACTACTAAATTCGTTATGTTGGTCTATTTAAACGTTCTATGCGGTAAAACCTGTCCTCTTAGCCGAAAGATATCAAGATTTTTCCTTTTCATACCGATATTTTACAATGGAAAATCAGGAAACACAAAAATTGCGATTACCAAATTTAATGTTCACCTTTATGGATAAATTGAAGAAAATTGTGCAAATTTTAACGATTTGAAATTTAATATCTTTCATGATTTTAAACTGTTACACGTGAATTTTTAACAATATTTTATGGAAAGAATTATCCAATTTCCCAGTACGATATTAGTTTTTTACAATTTAACTGTCAATTTAAATGAAGTTACGTAAATCGCATTTTAGGAAAAAAACATGTTATTACATTACATAGAATAGAATAGAATAGAATAGAATATCTTTATTAGGATTAAAACCACACATATTCCATCGAATAATAAAATTGTAAAATGTACAATATATATTAAAAAATTATCACATCACATATAATTGTGCAATTAGTCATATATAGATAAGTATATCTCACTAGTTGTACTATACAACAAATCAATAACAGAAAGATCGGTTGTAGAGAATTATAGATACATTATCAAAATAGGAACAATTAAGGTATAATTCGAGTGAAACATTATGCAAAAATTTGAGAACCATGACTAGCAATTGGTGTATGTATTGTTGACTAACATGATGATATAATGCACAGCATTTCAATTATGATAAAACAAAACTTGGAAATGAAAATCTCAAGAAAATCTGTTTCCGATAACAATTATGCTTGTCTTTTATTCAACCATGAGAAAGTATTATCATAATCAATATAAAAAATATCAGCAGGATTGTAGACTTTTTCAAGTTCAGTAGATAAAAATTTAAAAGACATCTTAGACGGAGGCAATTCTCTAAGCCCCTTTGGCAATTGGTTATAAATTTTGTAGATTTTCGAGAAAGAGAATAACTTGCTCGCAACATTCCCCACCAAAGGAGGAGATATTGCCAAATGCCCAGATCTAGTTCCAACTTCATGACTCTTTCTTATCGGAGTCATATAGGCACCAGTACACTGGTTCAGATGGAAAACTTTTATGCAATAGCACATCCTCCGAAACCGCAAAGATTGCAATGACACAAACTGTAATCTAGAGGCGTATATAGTGCAGTAGATAGGACTAATTTGTTTCACAACTTTTCAGTGTACAGCTTCTATCTTATTGGACAATCCCTTTTTTAATGGATTCCAAGTAGCAACAGCATATTCTAGTATTGGTCTAATCCATATGATATACATTTTAAGTTTTATGTCATTCGATAAGATATTTCGATTTATTAGTGCCCATCTTTTCTTGGCATTGCCTACTATTCTTTCAATATGTCTCTCAGCAGAAGCTGTACATTGAATAGTTATACCTAAATCCTTAATTTCTTGCATAAGTTTAATTTCAAACACATCATTAATCACTGCATCATGAAAATAAACATAATGAAAGTTTGTTCTGTTACCTATTTTTAAAGCTCTCGTCTTTTTATTGTTTATTCTCAGCCCTAGCGTAATCAAATATCTACTCAAATCATACAAATCTAATGTCACATTATTTTTGGAGAATTCGACATTTTTTGGATCAATTGGGAAGATTATTTTCAAATCATCAGAAAATTTGCAAACTCGACCGTTAAGGATCTTAGTTTCCAAATGTGCAAACACGATTTTAAATAAAATTGGCCCCAAACTTGATCCCTGTGGAACTCCACATACTTTGATTTTGAATAAAAGGTGAGAATTAACAAGTAAAATATATCCAGAAAGCAAAAAGAATGGCAAAGAAAGCGAGATTTTCGTACTGGAAAGATGAAAAGAACGAAATCATTAAATAATCATCACTTATCATATAATAATATTAAATGTCATATCTAAATTTCTAATGGCTATCCTAGAAGCTTAATTAAAATTAAAAGAGGCAGTCAAAAGAAACAGACATACTTCGGACCAAAAAGGAAAGCAATCAACCTGAACATACAATTCAAGATGGATGCAGTTTTCCGAATAGCACAAAAGCAAGTTGAAGCGGTATTAACACGCACATTTATTGCAGCTAAACTACGAATGTTATTTAAGGTAACACACTTGCCTTTACTAACAATCAAAGACAAACAGCCGTAAATATGGAGCTGAAATATTATTACCAATATGCATGTGCAAGTTGTCGATCAACCTACGTATGCCGAACGAACAGACGGTTATGTAATCGAATGTAGGGAAGTTGTAACTTAAAAACCTGTTTTAAACCAAATTGTGAAGACACGTCAGAAATTGTGCAATATACCGTAGAAACCTCGCATTTATATTCTCCAGACGTAGCATTTAAAAGAATTACTAAATGCAATAAAAGAAAAGAATTATCCACATAAAAATCTTTATGGATAAACAGATTGCAGCCGGATTGATGCTAGCAGCAGAAGCATGTTCAGACATTGACCTTGAACTAGATGTGATACAAGCAATTGATTGGTTGTTCACTAATTTCATACACTATACATGTTTACATTTTTCTATCTTTATTTTCCTTTCAATTTATATAAAAGTTGATGTTCAATTGTAGATACTTGAGAAGAATACGAGAAAGAAAAGGTTCTTGGATCTGTTAAAATTTCTTTTTAGTTTCTCACATGGAAAGGGTATTATGAAATATCATAAAGTTAGATTAAATTATAAGGTAAATTATAATGGGCCTTGCCATAATGAGATAATGCTTTTAATGCACTTAAATTACTATCAAAATTGTCAGCATAAAGCAACAGTATAATGAATTGCAAAACGTTTTCTGTCATAAATACTGTAAAAGTAAGCATTAGATTAAACATTTTCAGAATAAATATGTAAACTTTAACGCTTGGCAATGAAACAGAAACACCAAAAATGCGAACCAAAAACGCAAATGAAGAGGCACTCATACACTTATAAACACAGTTTACCTTTTTAAATTCTATTCACGCACAATGTTGTCTCTCTGTCAACTAAGCTATGGCAAAAGAATGTTTCAATTTATTTTTCTTTAAATACGCAGCTCGATTTCATTTTATGCGTTGGTAGCTACCTTAAAATCTACCAGCTTTGTTGTGTAAGCTTTCAAACCATTTACTTAGCCATAGTAGAAAAGTCATTGCAGGTGTATTTAGCTTAAAATACTCTTACACACGATTATTTAGTAAGCGGCCGATTCTATTAGCATAACGCACTGAGCTGTAATTGTATGTGGATAAAAGAATAATAATGAACAGCTCGCTAGCTGGGAGCTTATCCGTACAATTTATGTTCAGTGGGCGTTCAATTGTAAATGAAAACCTAAGCCTTGTACAAGCCATCAGAATTGTCGCTGACTTCTTAATTCGCCTAGAAAGTATTCTCCATAATGCGTAAATCCTAAGAGGTTAACTAGCATGTTTCCTAAGTTGGATGACATGGCTTCACTGGTTATATGTTTATTAATATTTAAATAAGTAATTAATGTAAAAAAATATTTTGGGCTTAATTAAAATACGTATGTAAATTATCTCAGTAACATACACGTTCTTTTGTCTTTTTTACCTTTAAATAAAAATAAATTGCGATCATATTCGTCGTGATGCCTTCATAAACAGTTGTGTATCCGTGCGAAACGCCAAATAAGATTAACTACACAGACAGTCAAAATAAGTTAATCTACACTAAATGCGTCGGACTAAAAGAACTAGTCGGTTAAATTGTGTTAGAGTGAGATTATTTGGGGCAACAGAAAGTGTTGATTGATAAATTCTGCTTGCAGGCAAACTACGTACGAATGTCCCCGATAGACGTATTTTCATTATATAATTGACCCATTCATCCTTATTAATGATTATGAAGAAAAACTGATATTATTTTTCAAATAAACGCTTATATTTTTGGTAATTTATGACAGAAAATTGTTAAAATTTTCTAGTAATCTTTATTACGGATAATCAATCGTCATTATATCGAAATAAGTTAAAACCCAATATATTAAATTCAACATCACTTTAGCAATTTTATAGGAAAATTTTAAGATGAATTGTAGATATATGGAATAAGGGATGGTTATTCTTCTTGCATTTACAGAGGAAATGAATGGATTCTTCAACAGAAGTGCTCGTGACTAAAACTTTAACATCGAAAAGTAGCATAAAAATTTCTTTCCCACAGGGTGATCTGACTTCATTGACAAAATCAAAGAAGTCAGAACAAAGTCTGCCATTTTATGCTACTCAGTGTTGGCTGATGACAAACGGATTTTGAGACAGGGAATGTTGATCGTTCTAACTTGTTTGTCTACTTTAAGCGGGTTATAAATTCTGACGTTCAGTGTACTAATTAGTTACCTTGTTCAAGACGACGAAAAATGAAATATTGTTCATTAAAATTCGTACAATTGTTCTTAATTGAACTTTTTCACATACATCTTTAAAGACAGATCCTAATTAATCCACTCCAATCCCTATCCTGTTGGGATTAATTTGGCATCATTTGAATTTCGGAACATCATCGATAACATTGATGATTTGTTAATAATTAGTATTTAAATGTACAATACTTGAACACTTAAACAATTTTAAAGCGTGTAACATTGTATGTAGTTTACTTGCATGTGCAAAAATTTTAAGTCTAAGGCATTTTCTTTCTTGATATCTAGATCTAGAAGAGTAAAGATGGTAGTTACAAAATAAAATATCCAAAAACACTTTGAATGAGGAAATGTATCTCAAAAAACACATTGAAGCAAATATGAAGTATAAGCAATATCACAAAATTAAATGCAACCGCACCCCACTAAAGAGATATATATGTTAATTTACCCTATATATGAGATGCACAATCCCAAATATATTTACCCAAAGAATAAAATATCGTTGACTACAAGAACCGGCTTATATCAAGCATACGCTAATTTTGATAAAAAATCGGCTGCTAAACATTAACATAAATGATATGCTATCTACAATAGAACAATACAATATTGTTTATTCATACAAAATCCATAATATCCCAATGTGCTATGCTGACTGAATTAGTCGATTACTTATGAAGTAATATCAATATTAAGCACTGTGATATTATGTGTTTTATAAGGACAAAAATAATAATCAATATAAGGAAAGATAGCAACATTTTCAAACCTTCATTATATTTGATATCAGTGACAACATAAAATAATCTTAGACAGAATGTGACAGATAAAATTCTTTAGTTAAATGCAATTTAGAAAGTTTGTTTTGATAATGGATAGAGTATCAGAAAGATTGTCAAAATTTATAAAGTACAATTTTGGTGAGAGCTGTACGTCGAAGCTAGAGAATTCTAAATTCAGATTTTAGCACTTTTACCGAGTAATAAAGACCAACACACTTTCGTCAAAGTAAGTAGAATTAAAGCTTCTTAATCGAGTCCAAATTATTTATTTAAAGCAAACTCACAGCATTATAGAAACATTTACGTGTCCTGCTGTCAAAATAACATATATTGAGGAAAAATGCAAAATATTTTATTGGAAAAATATAGCAAAAATATTTTTCCCAAACATGCAAATTTGTGCAATTCATTTCGTAATACAAATATTCTCATTGGTGGAATGTCGATCCATTAATTGTTTAGAGCATGAAGCAGTGTGATTAATAAAAATATTTTTAAAACCAGGTTTTTAAAAATACGTCTGGTTAATTTAAGCACATAATGCATTAAGTCTACGTCAATATAAACAAAACATCCCAGAGCTTTAACTATTTCTTCAAACAAGTAATATATAAATGAAGTACATTTCTAGAGCAGTCAAGTATATTAGGACTTTCCTATCCTTGAAAGATGTACTGAATAGAGAAGATTGAAATTTAAAGCTACCTGCTAAACTTGAACAAAACGTATGTTGTTGTGCTTTTCAATTTTTGCGTTAAAATAGGCGCTAAATATGAAGAGGTTATTTCAAGTAAGGAAGCTTATAGATAGGATATATAATAATCAGTAAAAATGTTATCATTATAAAATAGGCATAGGTTGTTTCGTTTTTTTTGTATGTAAAGTACCATAATGCGTTAGTGAGATATCGTTGATAGATTTTAAATAAATTAATTTATTTTCGTTAAACTGATTTGAAATTTAGATATATACGTTACTTAAGCCTGTTAGATAATGATAGAAATCAAATCAAAGCTGAAATTATTAAAAACGTTTTACATGGGGAATAAATGCCGCTAGTGAATTTTTATTGAAAATATAACAAACTTATGTTAATTTCGAAATAGGCAGAAGTTATAAAGTGATAGTTATAATATTTAAGCAAACCTATTAATAATTATATGGATTGGGTATGCGTCTAGCTAACTTTTTATGATTAATTCTTCAATAAATAGAATAGTTGTTTGTTAAAACAAAAAGCTACATTACAAACAAAATATCTTGAAGTAAGCAAAATTAATACAAAACAAAAAAGATGATTTAGTACGTAGAATTATGTCATATTAAAATAGAGTTTATTGTAAAATATGGTTAAACAATCTTCGTCTTTTATTCCGCCAGCTAAGAAAGACCTTTATTAATAGCAACTTTCTCATTCGCATTTACTTTTGCCAAACAAAAACATATCAGAATTGTTGTTAGCAAAGTGCTATTGCAGACTAATCATCATTCAAACATCAAATATAATAGAAATAAAGTAATCGCAATTAGACGTACCAGTTTTTATTTCTTTTCAATCATTCTTAATAAAAGTTCGTTTAATGAGATTCATACTATTTGTATAAGGCATATATTTATTTCAAACGCTATCCAGCGTTGAAATTCAGAAAAACGTTTTTTAACTTGTATAGAACATTAAAATGATTAGTTTAATTAATTTTAAGAAATTTATTTGTAAGCAAAGTTATATTAATGCAATGTAGCCCGTTTGTTAAGTTTGCATAACACATGGCTCAACAAATGAAAATGGTTGAGCTCTTAATAATTATTTAATGTAGCATACAGCAATATGTAGATAATGTTCAGCACTAGATTATTAGTTAAATCATTTCAAATTGAATAGTGTAGATAACAGAGAGGTTGGAATTTGACCAGCGAAATTAAATAGTAAATTACAGTGAATACGGTGTAAAATTGAAATACTACAATTATAAAGATATCTTGACGCTTGTATCTGTACTAATCGTTATTACCTTTATTATTTTAAATACAAAGATTACGTACCTAATCGTCTATAATGTACAAGCAGTTTTTTTCAATATTGTAAGTCAATTTAAATGTTATCCAGCCCAATAGTCAAGAAAAAAATATTTTAACTCTTGTTTACTATTGAGAACATTGAAGCATAATTAAGAACAAATTTTTCATCACAGATACAATCAATGCACACGCAATTAGAGGTTCCTTTGCACAACTTATAAGTACAGACTGGCTAATATGTATAAAAGTCAGTAGAATAAACAATACTCACGCATGAAGCAGGCTTACAAAAATCAGCAACGACACATAAGCTTTTCATAATTAGTCATACACTTTCACTACTTCATTTTATAAATAAGATATTCCATATAATAGTGCACTTATTAACTATCAATATGAAAAATCTGAAACGAATATACTATAAAAGTAAAGAAGAATTAAAATTTCGCGCCAAAACAGAGAAAAATATATACAAAAAACTGAACACTGGCCAAGTATTTCCTCTTTTCAGGAAAACATCTCTAAAAACGAAAGATATTTATGTGAATAGAAATTTCCTGCAGAATTCTAACTACAACTTTGCTAATTTGACAAACTAGTATATTGCAGGACAATGGTCGAATAATACACCCCTTTCACCGTTGTTACCACAGTGAAACCTTCTAAAATGTATGAAGTTCAACAATATCTCAGGAAATATAAAAGTGAAAATGATGCGATTCGTGAAATATTAACACTAAATAGACACTTCCAACCTGCCTGTA
Source organism: Eudiplozoon nipponicum (assembly GCA_029291075.1). NCBI lineage: Eukaryota > Metazoa > Platyhelminthes > Monogenea > Mazocraeidea > Diplozoidae > Eudiplozoon > Eudiplozoon nipponicum. Next base: position 46,684 of record JAQBSW010001432.1, on the reverse strand, counting down.
AGCTTGCTTCTTTAATCAATAAATTCACAAAACATTTTGGTTAAAGTCCTAAGATATCCCGGTTGAAATGCAACAAATAAATTTTAAATTGATACTAAAATCCAAATCTCTTAGTGAGTTCAAAGACTTATGTCCAGTAATTTACATTCCCGTACACTCCAATATTCTGGAAAATGTCAACTTTGAACTGACTGAATCGTTGTTTTAATATGAAGATCCCAATCAACGTGGTTTCATTCGAAATAGATAATTCACGACAAAAATTATCACTCAGCTAGTAGAAACACATGGAGTTTAAAGTCAGTACCCTCTTTTTGTACAATTGTATTCCGTTTAATATCTAACACAATTAATGATGGCAATACGATTAATTATGCGAATGAAACCACAAAAAGTTAACCAGTCAACTAAATACGTAAAGCTCAATCGTTGCAAAATATTCAGGAAGACCTAGGGAGCATCGACTGTATTTTACAGAGCCTAGCACTTTTAATCGACCCACCCAAATCAGATATCATACTGTTCGGTAAGAATTTATTACTCACAGATGATATTTTGTAGCTTGCGCAAATCATTCCTAAAAAGAGGCAACAAAACATCTAAATGTGTATCTTACAAAGAAATTATTCCCACAACAGCATATTGCTACAATTACATTCAAAATTAAACGTTTTATCAATATTACATCAAGGAAAAAAGGACAAATGAGCTTAAGATTATTTTTTTAAGGCGTGTATAAGATCTTTTTTAGAATAGACAACCATTATCTGACAAGCTGTAAGTAATTTAAGCAATCCTTATCTGCCTTATTAATCCAATTTCGCCAAGGCTAGCCCTTAGTAGCTATGACTATGAAGAAGAGTAATGCAATAGAACTGTTCTATTATATTAAAATAATGGGCCTGTATATATTCGAGATTCATTCAAGCTTTATCTGCAGGGAAAATAGAAGCGGAGATTTTAAAAATTTGTCTCCGCCGAATACACAACTTATTTCAGAAAATGTTTATATTCTCAAATCTAATTATATTATACAACCAATTGCCTAGTTAATTTTGACCATATTGATTTCTCTAGCTCGAAAATATCACACAAGATCAACCATTAAACACCCATTTTTTAAATTACAAATGATAATAGCGAAATAAAAATGATTTCTATTAAATAAACTGTAAGAAAATACCTGCATTTTTTAATATAGAAAATCAAAAACAAAAGAATTCAAGATTATTACAATCATAATCGTCAAAATGTACTATATCATAACACCCGTTCAAAATAAACATAATAAAACTACAGATATTAGCAGTGTTTTTATTATATATAATGTGTTTTTTGGAGAAAAAATATAACAAATATAATCAGATGATGCTCTTCTTGTCTTTATTTTATTTTATAAATTTAAATAAATATTTTCAGTAAATGAAATATAAGATAATCCTCAAAGCAAGACACGCAAGTTAAATCATCTTTTAAAATAAATAAAAAGAAAATTAAGTTAAACTATTTGCGCAACAAGCATGTGGATTTCATTATAATTCATGCATGAATAAAGAAGCTTTAATTAGTTATATATTTCAGACTTACTTCAATGAAAAGTTAGGTACAGGCTCACAATCGCGCGCCCGAACTTGAAAACTTATTTTTGATTGTAGCGAAGTTCCAAGTTTGTTGTCAGGAAATACAAGAATTTCCCCACGCCCTTCCAGTGCATGACTGTCATCAATGTAAAATGGCAACTCATAACCCGTATCAGAATCCAGAGTAAATCCACAAATATGACCTTTTATCTTAGAAAGAGAATAAATACCATTATTAGAACCAATGCTCTTCGCCCTCAACTCAGGAACAAGGTGTACTTTTATGCCATCTTTCCATAAGTAGCCTTCATATTCACCATTGTGGCCCTCAGGAAATATCAGCTCTACACGCGGGTTGCATTGAACAACGTTAGCAATAGCTTAAATAAAATTATATTTCATTACCCAAAACTATGAGAAACAAATTTATTAAGCAATTCATTTCAGCATTTAGTATAATACAATTGCATCAATATTTCAAAAAAGTGCGAGTTATTAAGAGTCTAAAAGTAGAGTGTATAAACAAAATAAAATAAACAAGCGAGCAAGATATATCATGTTTAATTAGTGTAAAAATAAAAACTTATACAGAAAATTCACAGTTAGAAGAACAGAATTTTTTGTACAAAATCATTTAATCAAATTAGGCTCTAAATAAAACCACTTTTGGGAAGAAAATGCTCTTAATTAAATACCCATTGATGTAAGATTTGCATTCGTATTCTTACTAGAATTATTCTTAGAACAATCAAATGTCTCATTACATTCAGCGCCCTTTAATAACTTTCCCAATTTCTTTCGTCAACTGCTCTGCATCACCGCACATTAATGTATTGTAAACGCCCCGGCTTCAAGTAAATGCCGTACGACGTTACAAACTCGGTTAAGGTGCTCTGAATAGAGATTATTTACTGATGTGGGGGACCTTAAGAGGGCCCTGGCGGCGTTCGCGTAAGTTATATATATGTAAGTTGATGTTCTGTTCCTTGGGTGGACTCTGGTTGTGGTTCCTGCTGTTGTTATCATGTGTAGACAACTTGGTTGAAGTTCTGCATTAATTGGCTCGTCTTGCTGGCTGAAGTGCAACACGGTGAGTCACGAATGTTGCCAATTGTTGGTGAAACAAATCAATATCCAGCGTAGGTATTGACAGCCGACAGCACGCACATGTGTAACACGAGGCAGAAAGCAGATACGACCAACTGATTGCATGGTAAATTACCGTGCTTAAATAGCATGCAATATGTGTACTTGCATACTATTGGTTAAACGTGGTTAAACGTGGTTAAACGGCAATTTGCTTTTTTCTCATTGGTGCAACGTAAATAAATTTGAATTTAATTTACGCAATATGTCGGCGATTGATTTGTGTCGTTACAACACTTTCCTCTCTGAAAAAAGAAAAAAAATATTCCTCTCTGCGAGGCTAGATAAGAAATGCATGACAGAGTTCGAACCAAGTTAAGCAAAATATGATGAACCATAAGTGCTGGGCTTAAATATGCTTGTTGGTTGCTTCAACAATGATATGATGCCAGGTAACCACTAGGAATTGCTACACAAATTGTTAGCTCTAGTGGACGGTCATAGCACGTGAGGCAAAATAGAGCAGTGTAAGTTTTTGGAGCCGCAGCGTGAAGATTTCGAGGTAAATCGCCTCTGAATTTGCCAGGTTTAAGTTAAAAACCTAAGCAGGTTGGATCGTTGTCAATGTGTTTGTATACGACCAAAGGAGCTAGAGTGCTCGACGTTGTTGTCATGACATTTGTAGAGTGGTCTTTGTGCAATTGATAAAGTTGAGATATGCATTGAAAGTGGCCTGTACCATGATATGTAGCTGATCACTACTTAGTGTTGCTACACGAAAGCGTTAGCTCTAAGTAGCTGGTCACACCAAAATAGGCAGTGTAATGTCATGTGTGAGAAATACATTATAATGTAAAAATATATACATTAAAATCAAAGGTAATTGCATAAAAATATGTACACGAACATTGCCTCAGAGATGGCATAATACCAAACTGTTCAAAAATGCTACACAATTGTTAGCTAAGAACAGGTGGTTATGCCACGTGAGACAAATAAGAAAAATAACGAAAGGTTAAAAAAAATTTTGATATTTTATGTTAATGTTTTTAAAAAAAATTAATTACGCGTTATACAAAGCAGGTTATTGAGATTGTGGGCAGACGGAGCCTGAGACGTGTGTAGAAGGTTGAACGCTCTCAGGATCAGGTGGTTCGATAAACGGTTTCAACCTGTCTATGCTTACTGATGTCGGTGTAGCGCCTTGCATAATGATGAAGTATTTTGGCTGTCTGAGTAAAATCGAGTAAGGACCGCGATACTTTGTTTGTAGTGGTGCAACAGCATTATTGTTGCGAACGAGTACTCTCTTGCAGCTATGGAGCTATGGGTGAACGAAGACTGGACGAGGCGTGTGTCTCGGCTGCTGTTCGGACATGTTACCGAAATGAAGTCGAAGGCGGGTAGCTTCGTCTTGTGGGTCATCTTGTGCCGGTAGTAGACGTGGGAGCTGACTAGGCAGGCGTAGATCCATGCCATACAAGAGTTGTGACGCAGAAGTTTTAATGGATTCACGAGTACGGGAACGCATGGCAAGCAGAACTAAAGGTAGTGCATCGACCCAGTTGCCATTAATGGACGAGGATGCTAAAGCTGCTTTGAGTTCCCTATGCATTCTCTCTACCATGCCATTAGCTTGGGGATGGTAGGCAGTCGTCTGGCGTAAGATGCATCCCATGTACCGCAAGGTGGTTTTGAAACGATCAGATGAGAAGCAAGTGCCTCTGTCCGTGATGACCTCATTGGGAACACCGTAATTGGATATCCATGCAGAGATAAAACCGTTAGTTACTTCGTCTGCAGAAATGGTGCCAAGAGGTAATGCCGCAGGCCACCGTGTAAATCTATCGATCATAGTTAGAAGGTAGCTGAAACCTTGAACCTTTGTCAGATGAACTATGTCGAGGTGGACGATGGCTAGGCGAGAAGTAGACCGAAAATGTTGCAACTTAGAACGAGTGTGTCGTGTGATCTTGTTTTTCTGACAAAAAGCACAATCTGAGACCCATCGTTTTACATTCTGCCTAAGTCTGTGACCCCAGAAACGATCTGTAAGAAGTCGGACAGTCGCTTGGCTTCCTGGGTGAGAAATTGAGGGAATTGAATCAAAAACTTTTCTCTGAAGGCTGGTCGGCAGAACTGGCTTGTTGGGCTGCGTACCCGTGAAGTAAACAATTGGTAAGCCTTCCCACAGACGGCATATGAACTTGGTTGGGTGACGGGCTATTGATCTTTGAATGTGAATGTCACCGCGTTGTTCAGTTCGCAGGAGAGTTGGCGTTAGTGCAGGTTCACTGAGTGCCACGGAGTTGACAGTGAATGGTGACGGCGAAGGTGGTTGTAGAGAGACGTCTGGCCTGGACAGGGTATCTGCAATGAAGTTCTGTTTGCCCTTGACGTGAAAGACGTCAAATTGCCATTCGCTTAGACGAGAAAGCTGTCTTTCCACTCTGGCAGGGTACTTGGCGATAGATGAAGTTGCGTTTCGAAGTGCGCTAACTAGTGGTGCATGATCTGTGAAAACAACAAATCTGCTACTGCCAATGATGCTGATAAAATGGCGCACTGCGTCGTGGATGCGAGAAGTTCTCGGCCGAAAGTGTCGTACCTCGTTTCTACTGGTTGGAGAGTACGCGAGTAGAAACTGATAGGCTTCCGAACTCCGTCGATCTCTTGTTCCAAAGTGGCTCCAATAGCGAATTCAGAAGCATCTGTCGTGAGTAGAAATGGCTTTTCGAAATCTGGATGCGTTAGCATTGTGGCATTTGCTAACGAGTTGATGGCAAGTCGAAGTAATTCCTCGTCTTCGGATGACCAAGCAATGATGGAATTCTTGCTAAGTCCTTTTCGGTTCCGCAGGTGCCTGCACAAAGGATAAAGTTGTTTTGAAAGTCCTGGAAGGAACTTGCGATAATAGTTTAGTACTCCCAGGATTTTCTGCAAATCGCTCAAAGTCCTTGGTGACTTGATATTCTTGATTGAATTCGTCTTTGACGGCAACGGTTGAATACCTTGGGCCGTGATACGATGCCCTAAGAAGTCGACGGATGAAGTTGCAATCTGCGTCTTGTCACAGTTGATCTTGAGTCCGTGGTTGGATAAGCGTGAGAGGACATTTCATAGATGTTTCGCATGAGATTCTAGATCTGGACTGAATACCATAATGTCATCTAGATATGACATACAATAAGCAGAGTCGTCGCGAAGTATGTTGTCTATGAATCTTTGAAATGTCTGAGTAGCACACTTGAGTCCAAAAGGCATGTAAAGATATTCAAAAAGGCCAAATGGAGTGATGACTGCAGTTTTCTCGATATCCTCTGGTGCTACCGGTATGTGATGGTACGCTTGTCTGAGGTCAATCACGGAGAAGAAATTGCTGCCGTTGAGTTTTTCAAGTAAAGTGTTGATATTTGGAATGGGATATGCATCAGATTTTGTCACTGAATTTAGCTTACGGTAGTCTCCACAGGCTCTGTACGATCCGTTTGATTTTGAGACTAAGTGCAGTGGTGACGCCCATGAACTTTTCGATGGTCTGATGATTCCCTCTTCCAAAAGCCTTGAGAATTCTTCTTGGGCAGCTTTCAGCTTAGCAGGAGCCAGTGGTCGCTTCTTGAGTGCAATAGGTTGTCCTTCTGTGACGATATGATGCAACGTGTTGGAGACTCGTAGCTCTGACATGTTAAGATCGAAAAGCGATTTGTATTTCCGAAGTGCTGCTGAATAACCTGTAACTCCAAACGCTCGGAGGCAAGTGTCCAAAAGCTTTGTTCAAGTCCGGTGGAGGGGTCGATGATCTTTTGATTGGCAAGATCAACAATGAGCCGAAATTTTAGAAGGAAATCAAGGCCTATTATATTATGTGAGACCTTGGCAATGATGAAGTTGTGGGAAAATTCACGTCGTAGACCTATGTTGAGTGTGCGGTATTGGCAGCCATAAGTTGGTATGGGCTCGCCTGTAGCTGTTGCGAGAAGAACGCCTAGCGACATCTCGGCCATTGAATCACCTTTGAGAACTGAGACTGCCGCACCTGTGTCTACGATGAACTCTTCGCCAGTTTTGAAATCAAGAAGGTGCAGAAGTTCGTTTGGCTGTTTGGCCGGGTCATGCAAACAAGTAGGCTGGTGATTGCGACCGGCATTGTCTGTTTGGTTCTCTATGTGAAAAATTCGGCGTGGACGAAAAGAGTCGACAGGGATGTCGGATTGTAGTTGGCTTCTTCCCTGTAGCGCCGTTGATGCCGTTGATGTGCAGAAAGTACGGTCTTCTACTTCCTGCGCCAGACGTTTCCCGATACTGATGCACCCTTGTGCCTGCGGTCTGTTGTCCTCTCCGTCAGCTGTGGAAATTGACACTCATTCGGAAATTCTTCGGAACGACAAAGACAAACTTGGCAAGCATAAAAAACTTCTGGTGGTTATAACACCAGTTCTTTGGAGCATATTTATTAAAGGATTGCGGAGTTCACGATCACCGCCTACCATTATAATTTGACTTGGAAACGAATTTTGGTCGAGCATTCACTTGATTTATCTCGGATTTGGTAATGGCCAATCCTTCTAGAACTTTGGCCATGTTCGCCACTGTTCTCTCTAAAGAGGAGATTCTATCATCTTGCGGGGGTGAAGAAAAGGATGATGGATTCACTTTGGGTTCCAAAACCCTATATTCTAACTCACATCTCTCAGATAAGTCATCTATAGAGAGAGTGTTGGGGAGCTGTCTGGCAAAGAGTTTTAATGTTTGGGGAAGATTGTTAATAAAAACAACCTTAGCCTCATGGTCAGAAATGTTGGTTTTATACCAACGTTTCCGTAATTCCCTCAGTATTTCTATGGGGCCAAGATTTGGCATATCTAACTGCGCATATTTGTTTATTATCTGCTCAGTTTCCGTGGGTCCAAGCAAGGATTCTACCTCGTTTTGTAGGCCCAAAATGGGATTAGGTAGCTTCCTAATGGCCTCAAGCTTAGGATAAATCCGTCGCTGCAATTCAGAAGGTAGTTTAGCAAAAAGCTTCGACAGTTTTTGATGACTGTCATAATCAGGAAACGGGGAGAAAGCGGAGTCTACGCGCATAAATAATAGCTCACTATCTCCATCCCAAACAGGAACATCAATATCTAAAATTGGACCTGACATTTTAACAATCTTACGGGATCTTAAAAGCATAAATTTATAAGCAATATGAAAATATATAAATAAACTTTAACGAAACGCTTACCCACAAACAGCTTCCACAGTTGAGTGAGCGCAGAACAAAAAACCACTGTTTCCAAAAATCCGAAATTGGGTTTGTCGAGTACGTACGGTGCCGTTTCGTACGTATGAAATGTAAACAGAGGCCCCGTTGGCCTTTGATGTCAATGTATTATAATTATCCCCACAGATCCACGAATATATACCCAACAGATTTCCCAAAAAACCACGATCAGGGTAAAGAAAACACAAATGTCAATTTATTTATCCCAAAATAATGAAAAGGAAGTCAATTTTATTTATACTAAAAAAAACAGAACAATAATCAATATCCTGGCGCGGTCGCCAATTTTGTAAACGCCCCGGCTTCAAGTAAATGCCGTACGACGTTACAAACTCGGTTAAGGTGCTCTGAATAGAGATTAGTTACTGATATGGGGGCCCTTAAGAGGGCCTTGGCGGCGTTCGCGTAAGTTATATATATATGTAAGTTGATGTTCTGTTCCTTGGGTGGACTCTGGTTGTGGTTCCTGCTGTTGTTATCATGTGTGGACAACTTGGTTGAAGTTCTGCATTAATTGGCTCGTCTTGCTGGCTGAAGTGCAACACGGTGAGTCACGAATGTTGCCAATTGTTGGTGAAACAAATCAATATCCAGCGTAGGTATTGACAGCCGACAGCACGCACATGTGTAACACGAGGCAGAACGCAGATACGACCAACTGACTTGCATGGTAAATTACCGTGCTTAAATAGCATGCAATATGTGTACTTGCATACTATTGGTTAAACGTGGTTAAACGTGGTTAAACGGCAATTTTGCTTTTTTTCTCATTGGTGCAACGTAAATAAATTTGAATTTAATTTACGCAATATGTCGGCGATTGATTTGTGTCGTTACAGTTTTAAGTTACAATTAAATGATGGGAAATTACCAATCGATATATTAACGATTGTAGCTAAGCCGTTGCCAAAAGTTAGTAAGCCAACGTGCGCCAGTGATTATAGATTAATCTCTATTATCCCTTCGTTTTTGAAGATAATAGAACGATTGATACTAGATCATTTAGAACGTATGTTACCGGCTGATTTTGACTTATGTCAACATGGCTTTACGAAAGGTAGATCGACAACTACTAATATGCTTTCCATGTGGAAACATGTAATCACATTAGACGAGAATAAGTTAGATGCATTAATTGTATTTATAGATGTCTCAAAAGCTTTTGACTCTATATCTTTTGATGCTATTTTGAATGCGATTAGTTTGTTGAATATTGATCCGAATATTTTTAGATTACTTAAATACTATCTATATAATCGAAGAATGAGTATTCAAGTAAACGATTTGATATCAAAATCAAAACGAGTAACGAGTGGAGTTCCACAGGGATCAAGCTTGGGGCCAATTTTATTTAAAATTGTATTAGCAAATTTGGAAACTAAGATCCTTAACGGTCGAGTTTGCAAATTCGCTGATGATTTAAAAATAATCTTCCCAATTGATCCAAAGAATGTCGAATTCTCCAAAAATAATGTGACTTTAGATTTGTATGATTTGAGTAAATATTTGTTTACACTAGGGCTGAGAATAAACAATAAAAAGACGAAAGCTTTAAAAATAGGGAACAGAACAAACTTTCATTATGTTTATTTTCATGATGCTGTTATTAATGATGTGTTTGAGATTAAACTTATGCAAGAAATTAAGGATTTAGGCATAACTATTCAATGTACAGCTTCTGCTGAGAGACATATTGAAAGTATAGTAGGCAGTGCCAAGAAAAGATGGGCACTAATAAATCGAAATATTTTATCAAATGATATAAAACTTCAAATGTATATAATATGGATTAGACCGGTACTAGAATATGCTGTCGCTACCTGGAATCCATTAAAAAAGGGTTTGTCTAATAAGATAGAAGCTGTACAAAGAAAAGTTGTGAAACATATTAGTCCTATTTCTTGCACTATATACGCCTCTAGATTACAGTTTGCGTCATTGCAATCTCTGTGGTTTCGGAGGATGTGTTATTGTATAAAAGTTTTCCATCTGAACCAGTGGACTGGTGCCTATATGACTCCGATAAGAAAGAGTCATGAAATTGGAACTAGATCTGGACATATGGCAATATCTCCTCCTTTTGTGGGGAATGTAGCGAGCAAGTTATTCTCTTTCTCGAAAATCTACAAAATTTATAACCAATTGCCGAAGGGGCTTAGAGAAATGCCTCCATCTAAGATGTCTATTAAAACTTTATCTACTGAACTTGAAAAAGTCTGCAATCCTGCTGATATCTTTTATTTTTTGATTATGATAATACTTTCTCATGGTTGAATAAAAGACAAGGATAATTGTTATCGGAAACAGATTTTATTGAGATTTTTATTTCCAAGTTTTGTATTATTATAATTGAAATGTTATGCACTATATCTTCAAATTAGTTAACATTACATACAATCAATTGCTAGTCATTTTTGCATAATGTTACACTCGAATTATACCTTAATTGTTCCTAATTTGATGATGTATATATTATTCTTTTCAGTCGAACTTTCTGATATTGATATATTGTATTGTACAACTAGTGAGATATACCTATCTACATGAGATTAATTGCACAATTATTGTGATGTGATAATTATTTTAATATATATTGTACAATTTCCAATTTTATTATTTGATGGAACATATGTGGTTTGAATCCAAATAAAGATATTCTACAATCTACATTCTACATTCTACATATTGAAAATGCACTCCATCTCACAAGTTACCGTTGTATACTTTTACGAAAGTGAACATTTTAAAACATAGAACACAATCAGTTTATCTATCTACCAAGTTGAGATCTTCTTGGTTATACCAAAGGAAAATATTTATTCGTTGGTAATTAAAATTTTTATTATGCAGATTTATTAACTTGAGATCAAAATATAAGAAAAACCATACGGCTGAGCTAGCCTACTGCAGGAGTGTAACGATTCAAATAAAGGAACACATTTTGTGCTCTTTCTATGTGAATAAAAATTAACAAGAAAATTCAACAATTCCCACAATGAAAATTCCTTAAAAAATATGTCAACTTTTTAAAAACAAATTTTTAAAGTAACTAGTGGTGACTTCAAATATCTAAAGATAAAAATTGCTAAATATTTATATGAATAGATATTATCCTCTACAATAATACTCATGCTCTTAAGTCTTAATACGACTCTTTATAAATTTGTTTTCCTATGTTTTACAGGAACTTTGCTAGGTTCAATTTTCTATTGTGCTAGTTTTTTATATGCTTTATGTCCTCTGATATCTTTAAGTTATGCATCATTTCCATTTTTTTGTTCTATTCGTGATACTTTTTCGACATCTTCGATTCAGATTTCCATCCAGACTCCCGGTGCATAGATTAGTCTAGTTCCTCAGTCTCCTCCTTCATCAAGGTAAATTTTGTAACTCCAAGATCAAGTGCTGCAAACTGTTCTGTATAATTAATTATTAGGATCGCATTTTTTGTCAATTATTGCATTGACTTTTTGCCTCTTATAGAACGGATTAGGAAATCTTCTCCTGTTCTCTTTGATTATTTCCATATGTGACATCAGCATTAAGTTCGTGGTTTCGTAGAAATTTGACATTTCGGTTTCACACAAGGTTAAATCTAAGCTAATCTTTTGTCCCTCAAAAGGTCGTACAAACCAACTCACTAAACTATATTCCCAATCGATGTAACTTGAAGCATTTATAAATAGATTTTCAGCTAACCCCAATGGATTTCCACGAACTAGATCTGCTGTCACCTATAACATTTTTTTACTGCCAGCATAACTATGAGATAAGTTGTACCCAACAACATATTTAAGTGCACCACCATGCAGCCTCCTGTCGATGTGCATATTTTTAGCCATACAATTAACTCTAAAACTGTATGCAATTGTGCGCCTTATTTTAATTGTAATGGCATTCAACGACCTGAAAACGAGGTCAAATATAAATTAAATACTACAATCACTAGGGATCCTTACCTGTATATAATATCGTGACACCCAAATATGCAGAAATATTATAAGAACTTCTTGTGCTGTCATATCCCTCAAGATCGCAATTTCAAAATATCGAATGAAGCTATGAACCCTAGTTAGGAGATAACTATGAACAGAGATTTCGGGTATTTCTACCAAATTGATGTGTACGTGCACAAACCGACCTGCTGGTATTCCAAATATTTTCATTTCAGTCTCATTATACCGCCATTTATACAAATTTGAAATGAAATCAAGCAGTAAACGATGTCTTTATGCATTCCGAAATATACAGATACAAAAAACTATCAATGGCCAACCTGATAATAGCCTTAATAGAAAAGTTACTCATCTCATGCAGAAGTTATTTAAGTTTATACTTTAACTGAAAGGAAACACTCGATGTATTTTGGCTCTTGGAGATTTTACACAGTTATCACTTTTCTACAATCTTCTTATGTGTGTTTGCTGACGTCCTAGCCAACAAAACTGCTAAAGAAGCTTCAGCCTGTGCTTCCAACAACAGCTGGGTAACATCGTACGAAGATGCAATAGATCCTATGACCGGCTACAACAATATAAAATCTATGTCAAACTTGTGGGATCTGCTAGGAAGGTCTGAAATTCATTTTTCTGCGATAAGAAAGATGGTACAGTAGAATTCTGTTTTCAGTTTACTTGTGAATTCATCCATAAGGAATGAATAATCCTGTTCTTTTTACATTAGATTCTTATAAATTACCTATGAACAGCCAATACCGCGAACTTCTGTCCGTGCCACCAACTGGATTTGGTGATTTATATTTAGCATTAGACCATTGCCCTTGTTACTAAACGGTTTAAACCATGAAACATATTTCGCGATGACTTTCACAAAATCCTTCGCGAATAACTGTCTTCATACAAAAACTGACTTAATCATTGAATCCCTAGTTCCAATGTCCGTCACTGCTCCCGCGCCTAGTTCAATAGACCTTGACTTCAAATTTAACGTTAGGTTAAAAATAATAAAATCATTATCCCAATGATGTTTACATTTATATCAGCTTCCAGAAAAAAACCATATATATAACGATCTCAGTCACAATTGTTATTCCACATCTTTGATTTCATTTACCATTGTTTTAAATCCGTTTGAGGCTCATAGTTGACAATCGCATGTGCGCCAATGTATTTACACCACATTGGGTCGAACAATGCTCAATTAAGTAGCCGTGTTGTTTAGACCATAACTTCAATTAAATCATACATAATTGATAATTTTAGGCTGTTATAAACAACATCCAATTTGAGACCATCCTCCAAATGAAATTCAACCGACGTATCGCCATCAGACTTGGGGCTATATTTCATTTAAGCTCCCGATCCAGACTACGTGAATTTAGAGATATCTCAAATGGGCACACCTTCAGATATTCATACGCAACCCCAACACTATGGCTGCCATTAGCAAGGGTTTTAAGCGTTTTCAAGTACTCCACGCCTTTCTAACGCACGAGAGCTGCCGTACATTAGAACGCAAGAAACTGCAAAAATTTGCCTCATTCGCCTTGACATTTTTCAAACTTGGGATACTGGCGATGCGAAGTGCAACCTTTTCGTGTCCTTTAAACACCAAATATGATTCAAATCGCTGTCGTTTCGAATTGACCCTGTGACCGCGAGAATGTGACTTACTCAGTATAAATATTCGATATTGAAGTACATAAAAAAACATATCTCGTTCTATAAAAAATCCTCAGTGTGACTGATTTTGGTCCGAGTATGTTGAAACGGCACACCCAAATGTATCCTGTTGACGCTAATTAATAGCAAACATTTTGAGACACTTTACTATCCTAATTATTGTTTATCGTATACATTTAATCGGGCAATAATAAAAATGAGTATTTGTAATTTTAAAGTTTCTTGAATAATATAACAGAACTTTTGTTACAGTTAAATACTGTTTGTTGCGAAGAACTAATATATATGCAAGTATGTATTAGGTTTTGCGAACCTAGTAACAAATTAGTTCAGTTGTGACCAGAAGGATAAACCAAAGGCAGCATGAACGGAAAGTATAATCTCATGCACATTCGTTTCGTGCTTACTGGCGACTCATCAGTAGGAGCCGGTATTACGCCCTTTAACCACTATATATAATAATAGGATTTGTTTTCCGAAAAATATCGTGTCTTATATTCAAAAGCAATGTAATTTATATATATATATATATATATATATATATATATATATATAAATGATGAGTCGCCAGTAAGCATGAAGAACTTTTGTTAGTTTGTATTACGAAAATTAAAATTATTTTTAAAGTAAATTTCATCCGATTATTTGATCATGTTGGTATGGGTATGTGTAAAGCTCTGTTCTAAGCTTGATTATAGATGAAACATTGATTAAAAAAATCTGCCCACAATATATATTTTATAATTGTACGATTTATTGAAGTTATTTGTATGAACTATTGTACATTAATACGAAAGCTAGAGTAATACAATAACGTCAAACAGAAATTTATTATTAATTAATGCAAATAGAGCAATAAGTAATCATACTAATCTTTTCCGCTCACAACTAAATGAGTACAGACATAGTCAAAAACGAATAAGAAACAACCTAAATAAAACAAGAGCCATAGGTGAATTTTTAAAGATTCAATTAAAACTAGAAACATGTGGTTTTTTCCCTGTGAGTATGGTGTCAACCATGAAGATGAAACTGGAAATGAAATCCCGAAAATTCAAAAAATCATTTTAAAATCTGATTCCTACGTCATTTTCAGACAAGCAGCTGAGGGCGGCTTCAGCATGACGGGACAAGTGAGAACCCAACAATCAATGCCAAACAAAATTTGTGCACCTAGAAAGTATTTAAAAATTTACTGACCTACGTGCGCTATCAAATGTCACGCACTAGAAAAACGCCGAAAAAAGTAAAATAGAAGGTATTGTCGGACTCGCCATTAATTGATGGAAGCAACACATCATATTAACAAAATGCGAAACAATATGTTTGCAAACGTTTCAAAACTTTGCTCAGATGTCGTCAGTGCCTACAAAATGTTGAGCAGGCAACACACAGACGTGCCAATAAAAGGTAGGAAAGTCTATCAAATTCGCAAAATGAAAATTAGTGTATGAACATGTGAAAGAAATAAAATTTGCAGAATATTCACAGGAAGTAGGTTTTCTGAGCATTATTAAGCAATTTCCTAAAATAGATGCCATACTATGAGAAAACAACGAATATAACTATACATATTAAATAAATTGCCCATCTCACCAACAAAAACCATGCGCACATGTCATGATGGCATGTTGCATAGTAGTAAGAGACGATTTAATGACTCTAACAATTTTCATATATAATTAAGATTCTGTTCGTGGCTGAGAAATAATATATATGCAATTTTGTATTAAGTGATGAAATCAGATACTGACAGAACAGCTATAGTGTTGGCGCCTTCTACAGGCTTGAAATATATTTTATATGAAGTTAGCCTCACTACTGCGGGTTCACACATTCGTGTTGGAGATTGTACATTACTATTTTCCCACATTCCTCAAACAAATATGTAGTGAATAAAGGGCGCAATAACGGCTCCTACTGATGAGACGCCAATAAGCACGAAACGAATGTGCACGAGATTATACTTTCCATTCATGCCGTCTTCGGTTTATACTTCCGGTCGTATTTGGACTAATATGCTATTAGGTGCGCAACACCTAATAGACAATTGCAAATACCATAGAATTTACGAAATTTTTTTGGAATATCCTTCATAGATATAAATGATATTTATAAATTATGTCTTCAATAATTGTGAACTCGATGATTTCATGGTGCATGTTTCTAAAAATAAAATAGATAAATGCATCCATATATTTGTATATACAAATTGGATTATGTATATGCGTGTTAAACTATTTTCAATCATTAAAGTTCTGTTTTCAAGCGCGTTGACAAGCATAAATATATCTTTAACCTCAAATAGGAAATTGCAAATCGTTTTCGACTATAAACTTACACTGACAAACTACTGATATATTTACATTTGTTTGAGTAAATAATATTAGATGCTGTAACAAATAGAAGGGTGGTCAAAGGGACGTATAACACATTAAAGATAAGTTGACAATATTATGAATAATTCAAACTGAATTACTTAGAGTTCTTAGATTAAATTCTGTACTATGACTGAAATAATGAATGTCTCTAGAACAGGAGAATAAAACAGTTAGGGAGTGATATAAAATTTGTATTTAACTATATTGCCACAGTCTCAATAATTGTCCAAATAATATGCTTAATATCGATAAATAATTATTTTAAACTATAAAAAGAAAATAAGAGATTTAATCATTTTATTTCAAATTCGTTATCTGTTACTCGCATATCTTTGTTTTTCATAATTTGGCTGAATATGCATTCGATTCAATCAAGTAAGATGCTCTTCGTCGTTCTTCAAACGATAGCTGACAGAAGTTTTTTTCTCGATTTGTATTCAACAGTGTAACAAAATGTAATTAATAAATTTAAAACCAAATATTAAACTGATAATAAATAATTATTTTAACAATTAATATTTAAACTTTCTCTAATCTCCAAAGCAGTTTAATTGAAATTTCAACATTTCTAATTTATCTCTTTTTGCCCATCAGTTGTCGTTAAGGTAACGTAGCTTTCACCAGATAGAAATTACTCAATCAATCTGTTAAGACGTATTGATTCCCACTGAGTTCCGAAGATTGGCGCGTCGCATAAATGGGCAATATTCAATTCCCGCTTCAGATTATGTCTTATAAAATAAAAAAATCACCGATTTTCACATAAATCTTATATATTGTCCAGATTTCTACATATATCTTTCCCAATTAGATCAAAATAGATAAATATACCTTTTGCACATTTATTATCATGGACTTGAAATTGACCATTATATTGTAGGGGATTTTTGCGGGGTAGCTATCTAGTTCGTGATGCTGTTCCCTTCGTACATTGACCTGGTAGCTGCTGTTGAGATCCGTGCTTATGATTAGTCCCCGACCTTTTTCCGATGGGTGATTTGAGAAGGCTAAGTAGAATAATCATAAACATATTGTACAAAATGTTGCAAAGAAAAAATTCACTGTTAGTCCAAATTGATCGTGCTCTATACGGCAATAAAAGGATATATTATCAACAAAATTGAATGTCTTATACACAAGTAATTATCAATTCACAGTTAAACAAAATAGACCATTCTCTAGACGATATATTGTCAACACAAGTAATAACCAATTGACAAACGTCTGAATCGTGATGAATACATGTAAATGATTGAAAAAATGTGAACATATAAATAAAGTCACTGGTAAATATTGTCACTGATAAAAATAGTCTTGAAAAAAAACATCACAAATAATTATTCCACTGTTTGCTATGGTTTTAACTTATTTAATTATAATAATCCATTGAACTATAGAATTTGTGAATGTGATTGAGGAACATCTGATGTCCTGATGCATGAAAACATATCTGAATGCAAAGAAAAACAATCGATCTACATATGCACTATAATCCACCGCATGATCCCTGCGTATTGCGCGCGGGTGTGTATATTTATTAAACAAAACCCTATTAATTACAATAAAAATTGCAGTTCAAGAAATATCAATTAAAATTGCTTGAAACTAACAGAGATTGTTTCTAAAATCACAGTTAAGAGTAATATTGTGTAAAAACAGTTAGACTATTTGCCCTTAAAGAGCACTATATTTGTCAAAATTGAACATCGTTGGGTTGTAACGCGGAGCCGCGTTTTACAAAATAATGAACTCATTGGCAGTTGAATAGTTTGAATTAAAAATATCAAATGAACTTCGAGATATTTAAACAGGGAATTATACATTATACGTTAAAAAACAGCAGTTAAAGTGAATGCCCATAATAGAAAAACAGTGCAGTGTAATAGAGATGACATTATTTTTGCATGACAGTAACAATTAAAAATCCTAATTAGAAATAACTTCTAGTCGGCAAAAACTGTCCGCAATATGCTTTTGCTAATAAAATGCGTAGTCATAACAATATGTCTAATAAAATCCTGCCAATGGTCACCTTATTTTGCTTTAAACTCTAACTAATTCTGACACACTTTAAATGCGGCTCTCCTTGAAATACGGTCAAGGTCGTACGTAATTATGTGTTCTTGATTCTCTTATTAAAGTAATATCTATTGTGACCGACGAGATAATCTATGACAAATAACCCTGCCTTACTTTAGAGTTTGTCTTGGGACTTTTATCACTAACAAAGCTGAAAGTCGCAAGCCATTCAGAATATGGCCAAGCTCATTATTTCTAGGTTACGAAGCCATTTCGTTCGTTAATATTTTCACGTTGGAAAAAGTCGCTACCTTAATTATTATTCTGAGGGGTATACTGCAGAAACATTAACTCCATTACTCTAAAAGATTATGGAAAATTATGTAGCGACTCAACATACATCGAATATTACATTTGCGCTCAGGTAAGGAAAACGCTGATTAAAGCCGCTCCGACAGGGTGCAGTTTTTCTTCTAGTGTTAGTTTAGCTAAGCCAGACAGCAAAGAATTAGCCAACATATTCACAAGAATGCAATCAAAAGGCACTGACAGGCCTGGTTTTTGATCCTCATAATTGCATCAGTGCAAATAGATTGTACAAATAAACAGGTTTAGGCGTCGTCATGTTATTCGACGAATTAGTGAAATATAGGTCATTCAGACCTGAAAATACTATTTAACAGCAGTAATAAACATATATATATATAAATATATATATATATATATATGTATATATATATTTATATATATACAGACCTAACGACACCATGTGACAGCAATATGTAAATGTAAATAGATTATGACGATTTGAATAGCAAGCTCCAATAGGTTTTCAGCTTTCAGGAAGCGTAATAAGCACGGTGGCATGGTAATAACATTATATAATAAATAGCCATAAAAAATAGTTGGACTATAATGTGTTATAGCACACATGACCATAATTAAATGTATAGCATTTTAATAATAATTGTGAACAATTTATTGCGAGATATTGTCTGAACGAATTATAAGCTCTAATTTAATGAGGATGTCAAACATAGGTAAAGTAAACGTTGGTCAGTGTATTTTTTGTTGACAAGAAATAAACAGCAAAAAACCATGGGTTTGGTACTCTGTTCTCAGTAGGGCAGCTAGTAACCCGCACATAGAGATTTCGTTAACTGAGGCCTTCGGACGTGTGTAAAGTGATTTTAAAGCATATCAGCCATTAATGCCTCAAGCCGTCATCTATGTAAATGACCCCTACGAGGAAGGCAAACCACAACTTTGAAACAGAAACGTTTGTCGTGAACTTCAAATAACCGCAGATTACGCACAATCGGTATTCTCGGCTGAGTAGGATAATTGCGATATAATACAGCTAACCGCACTGGCCAAATGCATAAATCGTCATCAATGTAGTCGTACAGCTAGATAGCACTGGCTACACGATTTAAGTATCATAAATATAATACGTATCACTCTTTCCATCTGCAAAATAAAGAAGAAATTTTATCATATACAAAAACCGTTTCTTTGTCGTATTCGTCTCAGTTATCTTCAAATGAACATCTCTTTATATATTAATTAAAAGACCAAACAAAACAGAAAAATTTGAACATGGAGAGAGTGTGAAATAAGTTAACAACAAATCACCTGCAGTTCAAGTTCAAAGCACGAAGAACATACTGGTTAAATAATTACCATTGTAGTAGCTCAGTAAGACAGCAATGGTTGTCCTCTTTAGTCATCTTCATTGTAAAAATCCAACCCGACAACACGGACTGCCTGGATTTATCATCATCATATTTTATGATTTTTGTTATTTTTATATGTTATATGGAGCTTATCACGCTATGAAACAGCATTAAAACAAGATCATTCTTATTTGAGTAGAATGGATCAATCATAATTCATCTTTCAAGGTGTGTAAAGCATTGCAGATGTAATGTGCACAGTGGTAGTGCAATTACACTAAATCATACATGACAATAAAAAATATCGTAGTTGGAAGACTAATTTAGACCACACGAGGTCATAATAAACAGCATAGAATTTTAATTACTCTAAGCCATGTATAGCCATTATTATCAGTATAGCTAGCCTATTTTGATCGTGCAGAATTTATTATTAACTATCGCGTGCATGAGATATACGCGTGGATTATATAAAGGAGAAAAAATTGCAGTTGTTAATGCATGTAAATCAGAATAATGATGACTTTCTTGCTATTTCTACTTTACTATATTGCCATAGGCGGAAGTGGTCCCTGCAATTATTATGTTGGAGAGAATTAGGAAAAAATTAATATCAATTATGATTTTCGGACTGACGCGATGAGGCGGATAAAGGAATATTGAGGAATACTTGTTGATTTCATGGTCAATTCACCTTCTAATTGTCCCATCTTTTCTATTTAATTTATAGTGGCTGTAGAGCGCTGTACCAGCTTCTACTGTTCAATCGTCAATTGGTATGAAACGTAAGTTTACATGAGATTTTATGTTTTCTGCATGCTTAAAAATCAGTTTTTTGCAACAACAAAAAATATAAGTATTACATATTTAATTGAATGACGTCATGATTACTACGATAATTGTTGAAAGCTGTAGACTGAGTCCACAATACATAGATTCATTAGAGTAACCGGTGCTCAGAATTGGTTGTGAATCCAAATTTTGTTTAAATTTAGTCCTCCTTAAATATCATTCTGTTGGTAGGCATTACAGTTTTTGTATCCCGCAAATCACTGTGTCAGGATCCTTTGCAGGTATTTTATGCATTTACTATAGCGAGTTGACTTTGAAACTGCACTTTAAAAGACTTCATACTAATTTAAATTACACATTCGTATAACAGATTGTAACAACTAATGGCCACATATTCCTCACCAAACATATAGTGGCAATAAGAACAGTACGCATGCAAAAGCAGCTTACATCAAATTTTGCTTTTGTTTATACTGACTTTTTTTATATTCTACAGTTCCAATTTGAACTAATTTGTTACAAGGTTCGCAATAACCAACAAAAAATTCTTATTATATTACTTCTGCACAAAAAAGAATATATAGCTTTTATTTGTACAACATCAATTATTTATGTAAGTCAGTTGGATGTTGCTACTTTTTACTAAAAGTAGAAAAGCCAAATTGAAATAAATAAATTCACTGTGTATGGCTACATTTCTAATGATCTTTTATATGTTTAATCGATTGATAGACTATATTTGACAAGTTAAGGTTCCATACAATTAAGAGACTTCGCCAAATCAGGTATGTAGTCACCAAGCTTTCGTATTGTACACGTTTTTATAAATTATATGATAATTCTTCCTTTCATTTTCTTTACGAATTTCACATCTTCCTTTTATTTATTATTGTAAAATAGAAGGTAAAAACTCAAACTAACTATTTATAAATGATTATTTTAACGAAGTTTGCTAGTGAAAATCATTTCTAACCCTCATTTTCAAAGTTTTGTAATAGAAAACAAAGGTTTCGTAATCTGTTGTGAAGTACCATTAGGAAACAAACACTAGCTTTTTACTCTGCTAACAATTTGCTTCGAATATTTGAAGGTAAGTCTATTCATTAATAATGAAGTTAGTTTACCTATACTATTTTATCTCTGATGCATTCTTTGTTAATTTAAAAAAATTAGACTGAATGGTCTGTTAAGATAATCCGAAATAGCTTTTAAAGAGTCACGAGTCATCATTTCCTCCTTTATTCAATAATTCTTTTTCGTGCATTCCCATTCTGTTTCAATCATTCTTATTGTTATTATTGATTATTTAAAATTTCTGACCAGCATAACACACACGTATAGATATATCTAATTTTGAATTGTCAGCTAGATATTTGTCGTGCCAAATTATAAATAATAATATTATTCGTAATATTTTCATACCATATTATTATTTTCGTTGTTATTTTTAATATTTATGTAGAGGCCCTTTGGTCACTACCATAAGAGAGCCTCTGGGATGTGAGGCCCGGATAATCCATATATACGGTATGATCATCTAATTTGGAACTCTTAAGTTCCTCTGAACTGTCTTCAAATTTACATTCCTTAAGTCCACTTACTGACTGCTCTGTATCTTCAATATTTGATAAACCAGTCATAATATTAGGATTAAATTTCTTGCAAATAATATATTCATTTTGTAGGCATTTTTTGCGGGGTTATTGTCTTCCTACATATAGTTGGTAGCGGCTGTGGAGATCCGTGCTCATGATCAATCCCCGGAAACTGAGCGAAATACTGTTAACAAAGTTGAATGTCTTATGCACAAGTCACAGTTAAACAAAATTGTCCGTGCTCTAGACGGCAGCAAAATGAACGCTGTTTACAAAGTTGAATATATTACACACAAGCAATTATTCTTTCACAAATGTCTGAATTGAAATGAATATATGTAACCGATTGAAAATATATGATGAAATGAATATAGTCACTGGTAAAAGTTGTCAATGATGGTAAATGGATTAAAATCGTGTAAAAACTTCAATGAAAAAACTTCACAAATAATTAATTCACTGTTTGCTATGGTTTTAACTTATTTAATTATAATGATCCATTGTACTCTGAAATTTGGATAGATATAATTAGATGCGAACAGTAATTCACTTTCATAAACTGCGATTAATCCAACTGAGAGAAATAAATCCACTATGACACTATAATCCATTACATGTTCCTTGCGGATTGCGCGCGGGTGTGTATATTTATTAAACAAAACCCTATTAATTACAATTAAAATTGCAGTTCAAGAAATATCAATTAAAATTGCTTGAAACTAACAGAGATTGTTTCTAATATCACAGTTAAGAGAAATATTGTGTAAGAACAGAATTAGATTATTGGACCTTAAAGAGTACCATATTAGTCAAAATTGAACATCGTTTGATTGTAACGCGGATCCGCCTGTTACAATTTTATTAAGCTTACCGGGATGCGCTGCTATCCACCGATGACAAAACGATACGGTGGTGACCTTGAAAAAAATATCCACGTCAATTACCTGAAGCAAATTTGAGATCCTTCCCAATAATGTGTAATAAGAACGATAGATGAAAGTGGATTACAATAATTTATTAGCAAAGAGACCGGAGATGGAATCACGCAGTATTCCGCTTTTGCAATTCAGCAACTCAGATAAAACTCTCTTATATACCTTCAACAAGACAGGTCAAAAAGTTCCACAATATGAACAAAAGAAACTTCCAAAAAAGTTACAATATTTTTTAAAAACACAATGTTGTTTTACGAAACCAGCGATAACTTCAAATGTCCAAAAATAAAATTTGATTAATTTTTATATGTGGAGTTAATTGATGTCCAATAATTTAAATAACCTCCACATACATTATGCTCAAGATATTTAACCATACATTATGAAGTCCGCATTCTTTAGTTTCTTGCTGACTCTTCCAGAACGAGTTTCAACATATTGTGCTTGCAGTTCACTAGCTTTTATATTCATATTGCATTTTTCTCTGTTCTCAGTTGTCTTGGTTTTAATCTTTACTTCATTTCCACATTTGTTTGACTCTCCCCTTTTCTCACACATTTTCGAGTCACATCACGCCTCAGCTTCTGGATACTTCGATGGATACTCTTCATCAGTCTCCTCCTCTCTCCATATAAACTGTGGAATGCAGCGATCCAGTGCTACGCACACTACTGTGCCATTTACTTCTATAAATGCATTTTATCAGTCATATGATTAAATTTAAATGGCCCCTTATAGCACGGAGTCGGAAAATTCTGTCTGATACATAAAATTTAGGCTTTGGACTTCTAATTTTGGTTAGAGCTAAACGACTCATTTTATCTCTTAATGCTCCAACAAACCAATCTACTGAACTAGAGGCCCAATCGAGACAACTTGAAGCTTCTATTAGAAAATCAACAGGCAAACTCAATGGCTCGCCATAAACAAGTTCTGCCATGGATGTTCCTAACTGAGATCTGTATCTGTTTCGCATTACCAACGAAACTATGGGCAAAACATGCATCAATCTGGATCCACCAGTGCAGCGTAATGCAGCCTTCAGCAACCTGTGCAGTCTCTCAATCATCCCATTAGCTCTGGGATTATAAGTACATGTGTGTCTTACTTTTATCCCCATTGTATTCAATGATCTGATAAATAGTTCAGACATAAACTAACTACCACGAACAGTAGTTACCCTTACCGGTACACCATATCGCGACACCCAATTATGCAAGAACATAAGTAAGACCTCTTGAGCTGTCATGTCTTTCAGGATTGCTACCTCAAACTGACGACTGAACCGATCGACCATCGTGAGTAAATACTTTTGGCCGGAAATCTCAGGCATTTCTACTATATCAATATGAACATGCATGAATCGACCCGCTGGTATACCAATCGTTTTAATTTCAGTTTTGGTATGACGCCAAACTTTACAAGTTTGACACCGGGTACATGTCCTTACCCAGGCTCTTATGTCTTTCGACATCTTTGGCCATACATATCCATCAGTGACCATCCTGATAGTTACCTTAATGGAAGGATGACTAAATTCATGTAATTTTTGAATTACCTTATACCTTAATTCTAATGGTACATACGGTCTAGGTTGGCTCCTAGAGATTTCACGTAGTAACCTGCGTGTATATGTGGGATTCATTGCCAACACAGCTACTAAAGAATCAACAGCCTGTGCTTCCATCAATTGCTGGACAAAATCATTAGAAGATACGACAGAACATACGAGTGACTCCGAACGAATCATATCTTCATCTGATACGTCTGGTCTATTGAGAGTATCTGCCACCACATTCTCTTTCCCTGAGATGTGATTAATGTTAAAATCAAATTCTGTGAGTCGGGTTATTTGTGAATTCACCCGCGGAGATTAATTAAGCCTATTCACTTTCCCAAGGATACTTATCAACGGTTTATGATGAGCTAATATCGTAAACTGATGTCCATCTAGGTAGTGCTCAAAATGCAGCACTGCAGAATAAACTGCTAGTAACTCCTTTCCAAGCGTGTCATATCGCTTCTCGCGATCTTGGAGTTTCCGACTATAGAATCCAATCGGCTTGACTATACCATTTTCCCGTTGATGTAACACTGCTCCTATGGCTACATCAGAAGCATCTGTGACCAGCTCAAACGGCTTAGTCCAATCCACAGGTGCTAATGTGGTTATTTGGCTTAACAGATCTTTGGCCCTCTGGAATTTTTCCTTGTCGTCTTGGCTAAAATTAATAGGCCAGGACTTCTTGATCGTGTTCCGTTCACGAACTAAATGTCGAGTTAGCGACCCCAAAATTCCAGCTAAACCTGGTATGAACCGACGATAGTAGCTAATCATGCCCAAAAATCTACGCAACTGGCGTACAGTTCTAGGTTCTGGCACATCCTTGATTGCTTGTACCTTGTCTTCCAAGGGCTTGATTCCATCCTTGGAAATGGTGTGTCCAAGATATTTTACGGTAGAGCAACCAATCCTACTCTTTTCTGGTTTCACTACCAATCCATAATGTTCCAGCTTAGACAAAACGATGTCCAAATGCTCCCGGTGTTCCTCCCTAGATTGACTATATATAATGATGTCATCTATATACACTCTAGCAAATGGAGTCTTGATGAACTTCCTCCGTCAGATGCTGGAATGTCTGACTTGCGTTCTTCAAACCAAAAGGCATACATAAGAATTCATGCGATCATCCTCCAGGAAATCGCATTGCTGTGAGCGGTATAGATTCTGCCTCCATAGGTACTTGATAGTAGGCCTTCTGCAGATCTAACGTTGTATATACCTCATACCCTATTATATCCCTGAGCAAAGAACTCTGGTTCGGTAGAGGATACGAATCACCTTTCGTTACCGAGTTCAATAGACGATAGTTACCACAGTCCCTCCATTGACCTGGTTCAGGTTTGGAAACAACCACTATCAGAGATGCAAATTTGGAATTTAAACGCCTACAAATTCCTTCTTCTCTCAACTGCTTAAATTATTTAATAGCAACCTGCTGCTTATGCTGTGCTAACGGTTGAGCCTAAGTTGAACAGGGTAGTGGTTCCACCAACTCGATTTGGTGTTCTATGCCTGTCTTTAAACCTTTGCGCTTAGCATTGAATGGTAGAAACACGGGCAGGTGTTTCCCGATGACATCCACCAAGTCATCGGCGACGACGGGTCTGGGTAGTCTCACTGACCTAACTACTGAGGTTCCAGTCTCAGCATAAGTCAATATCCCAGTGCCTTTTCCAATGGTCCTAGACTTGGGATATAAAGCGAGATTAAAATGAATCAAAAATCCATCCGAATAATGTTATCCTCTATATCAACGACCAGAAAATTCCACTTAAATTGAGATTTCTGCCCCAATGTCACTGATAATTCTTTAACTCTCTTAACCTCAATTGTACTTCCATTGGCAGCCCATAGTTGATAATCGAATGTAAAACTATCAATTTCCACCACATCGGATCAAACTATGCTCACCTCTGCACCCGTGTCTATTAAGAAATTTAACCCAGTAATTTCATCTGTTATAACGAACTTATTATTGCTATAACCAGGCTACAGGAAGAATACTTCCTTTCCATCGGGGACCACCTAACTTTGGAAACGTGCATCCCTCCTCCTGACACTTTCCAAACTCGGCGTATTTTCCATGCGAAATGCACCACTCGCGTGGTACTTGAACAACCTCACGCGATTCGCCTTTTTGATTCTTGGAATTTGAATTTTTACTCCAGGAATTCACCCCAACTCTGTTGGAACTTTCCCTATTGTTTTTTATCCAACCCACATCCCTGCGGAGGGTATTTAATTCATTCTCTACGGTCAGGTGTTTCTCTGAGAGATGTCTGGGTTGCTGCTCCAGGCGTGAATTTGTGTAATTGCATATACCTTAGGTTCCTACTGAGGATACATTTTGTCCAACCCTTTGAGCTACTTTGGCCACTCTAGTTCCAATGTATCATAGACATCCAAGGTAGCTCTTAGTCTAGCAGGCAATTCTGCTACAAATATACTGTTTGTAACTTCCTCAGATATATCAAGCCCGGTGGATTTTGAAATAAGTCTTTCATAAAATTCAGATGGGAATTGATTTCCCATCTTTTCCTGACGTAGCAAGTCAGCGATCCGTTCAATCGTCTTGGGTTGATATCTTCCATGAATTTTTTCGACTATAAGCTCAAATGTATATGCCGGTTTGTTCTTAAAAACAAATTTCCTGAGTCTAAATAGATTCTTTTTTAAAGGCTCAGGCAAACACGACCAAGCCAAGGGAAACCTTTCTATAGGGTCGGTCATTTTTGTAGTTTAAAATATAATTTTACTTCTTCGACCCATTCAGAATGGTTGACTGGTCTGTGCATAGTGAGCTTAACATTGCTATTCATAGAATTGCGGCAAAAGCGATCATCTACATCACATCTTTCCACATAGAGGATCCTGGTATGGTCGCCATTTTTTGTAGAGGTCCTTTGGTCACTACTATAAAAGAGCCTCTAGGATGCCAGGCCCGGATAATCCATATATGCGGTATAATCATCTAATTTGGAACACTTAAGTTACTTTGAATTATCT
The DNA here is from genome assembly GCA_029291075.1 of Eudiplozoon nipponicum. Classification (NCBI taxonomy): domain Eukaryota; kingdom Metazoa; phylum Platyhelminthes; class Monogenea; order Mazocraeidea; family Diplozoidae; genus Eudiplozoon; species Eudiplozoon nipponicum. The sequence goes on along the minus strand of JAQBSW010001432.1, from coordinate 19,136 downwards.
TTTAAACTACATTCCTTAAGTTTACTTGCTAACTGCTCTGTATCCTCAATATTTGATAAACCAGCCATAATATTAGGATGTAATTTCTTGCAATTTATATATTAACTTAATTAAGCTTACCGGAATGCGCTGCTATCCACCGATGACAGAATGGAACGGTGGTGACCTTGAACACAAAAATCCACGTCAATTACCTGAAGCAAATTTGAGATTCTTCCCAATAATGTGTAATAAGAACGATAGATGAAAGTGGATTACAATAATTTATTAGCAAAGAGACCGTAGACGGAATCACGCTGCATTCCGCTTGTGCAATTCAGCAACTCAGATAAAACTCTCTTATATGTCTTCAACAAGACAGGTCAAAAAGTTCGACAATATGAACAATAGAAACTCCCAATAAAGTTACAATATTTTTTTAAAAACACAATTTTGCTTTACGAAATCAGCGATAACTTCAAATTTCCAAAAATAAAATTTGATTTATTTTTATATGAGGAGTTAATTGATGTCCAATAATTTAATTAACCTCCACATTTATAAAATTATTATAACTTTTAATATTAATTTTATTATTTTAAATATCATACTTAATATTATTACTGGTAAATTACACAATACTGGTGTAGAGGCTCCTAACCTATTCGTGTCTGAGAACCCCATAGATGCCAGATCGCTTGTAGTCCTAAAATTTACAGTAGAATCTGAAAAGCTTATATTTTCATTCGCATCTGCAAAATTCAAACCTCCAATATCTTGCACTAACTTGCCAGTGTCCTCAAATTTATGATCAGCATCCATATCTGTGAAGTTTTATTATTAAAATGACACTTAATGTTAGGCAACTCGGGATGTGAAACCTGTCTCGTACAAAACACCCAAACAAATAATCTGGAAGGAGATATACGTGAACAACAGAATTATTAAATTGCCTGTTCCAGAACGTCCCTTCTATGCGTGCATCAATAAAAATACAAGACAGTATAAGCAGATATATTGTGTATATTGATCAGTTTTTAATGAAGAAAATGTGATAATTGCAGCAGACCAAAGGAAGATACAACCAGTCTAGGCCCGTGATGCTCGAAAACTGAAAATGGCGCACAATTCAAAGTCAAGTATTTAAACTAAGAAAGTAATAGAAAATAAAAGAAAAGATTCTTTCTAAATAAAATTCGTTACAATCAGCCAAGGTGGTTTAAATTTATCAGTTAATGTTACTTTAATTTTGGCGGAGGATTTATCTTCCTCCACAGTGGAACTGAGAATGTTGGTAGCATCTATGGGATACAAAGTTTCGTGGAATTAAATTAGGTTTTTGAACATTAGTTGTGGATTTAAAGGGATTATCATATTTTGACCATTACGCGCGAGAAATCATCGCAATTTGAATCAGTCTGGAATAAATATAAAATCTGATTTTGGCAAAATCGTTAGAAATAATGAACGAAATAAATAAAGCTTCAGCACAGTCTTTAGATATTTTTGTATGGTATATACTTTAATACGTATTACATTGTGTTATATCAAAAATGAAAATAACTCATGATAGCTAACTTATGTTTGAAATAATGTGTTTGGGTTAAATTTTCCACTGAGTGTCAGAACTTTACATTCTATAATATAGAAATATATCAAAGTATTACAAATCTTCCTGACTTAAAACTTAACAACATTTTTCTTTTTGTGCAATATTAAAATCTACGCAAATATTTAAATCAATCGTGTTAATTTTCAAACTCATCTATATGGATCAGTTGACTTACTAAACTCGTGGTTAGCAATATATACGACCTGTGAATAAACACAAATTATTAAAAGCTATGTGAAAAGTGTTGCAACGAATAAATTTACCATTAAATGTTTATTTTTGGCATTGTAGTCAAAAACGCCCATTCTTAGCTTACACAGAAGTAAATGATGACCAACGGATATTTTTCATCTGATATTTTAGATTTGATAATTTAATACCGTCGGAGTGTCTTCATAAATTATAAAATTATTTAAATAAAAGATAAGCAATAGAATGAATGATAAAATAATATGTTTGCGCTGGATTCATATCTTATAATGTACATCGTATTTGGTTATACTGATGGAGCATTTAAAATCATGATTTAGAAATGGTCAAATAAAAATAAAATGTAACCATTTAACGTGCCAGCAAATATGGGAAGTTTTAAAAATTTACATTTATATTAAATTGTACAAAAATTTATGTAAAATAAATTCAAGGTTATTTTAGTTATTGATTTCGTGTAATTAATAGTTATCATTTGTTTTATTAGCTAAAGGCTTCGCCTAATTAATTTATTGCCCAGGTGTGCGTAAAGACAAGAATTTCTTCAACATCTGGTAAGTTTCAAATGATATATTCGAGAAGAGCGAATTTACATAGGAAATATTAGACATTTGTAGAATCTAAATACTAAATTTATCGATAAACCTTACGCACAATAGCCTAAACTTACTTGTCTCATTCATGTCATTTCTCTTTAAATGCCAAATAAAATAAACCAAAGGAACAGTTGTTAAAATGTTTGCATTTTCTCGTTTAATGAATAATATTTTTCAGAAATATTTCAATAGACAAACTGATAAAAAGTAAATGATTAAACATTTGTCGAATATTTAAAAGAAAATTTATTTTGATAACCTAAATGTAAATTCGAATTTATAACAAATAGCGATGAAGCAAGTAATGTTAGCAGAATAAGATGCACATCGCATACCCATGTTAAACGATTGATATATCTGTGCTTTTCTGCTGAAAATGGTATATTCCTCTTTTTATACAGATTCCACTTGTTGAAAATTTTAAGAATTCCAAATAAATTTCTAATCCAATCAAGTTTTTAATGATGATATAAAAACCTGACCGATTATGTAAAAACTTTTTCCAGTATAAACTTAGTATTTTATAATGTAGATAAGGCAATTCATCCAGAAGACTGATTTCGTCCTTATTGAGAACGTCAACTATACAATTCTAAGTTTATACTGCCAAATGTATGTATTTAATGGGTCAGTTGTTTGTGTCCATTTCGCAAACTTGATCATAGTATATGTTTATTTATTTATAGAAATATTTAGATTGTTTTGTTTAGCTCGGTTCAAAGCGATTTTATGCATTGATATATATATGTCAAATGCGCAAGTATGACGACGCTATGTTAAACCACAAAATAAATATCCGTAATATATTGTGACATGAAAAATTTGCCTTTATCACGTTAATTCGCGTTGCTCTGTGAAATTTTTCTAATAAGGACGTAACCGACTATCGAAAATAACTAAATAAACCTTTTCTTTATTGTGCGCCAGGTCAAAACGAAGCCATATTGAAGTTTAATACAGCCGTCACATTTCAGTTGAGAACATGGTATTCAGATTTATTTATTGATTAATTATGTGTCGATATTGGAGCTTTATTATTACATGTGGATATGCAAGATATGATTGTCGACGGGGCAATTAAATGCCTTCTAGATTATGAATACCTGGCGAATAGATAAATCACGCTACACGTGTAACGACTCAGAATAATTCACCGACATATTGCCAAAATAAAATTCAAATTTCAACACGCTTCACTAATTAAAACAAGCTAAATTGGCGTCGATCAATAGCGTGCGACCTTGCATCCATATATACACAATGCATTTACCATGCAACACACTTCCACACTTCTGCTCTGCTCGCTACGTGTGATTGCTATCGCTCTTTTTACTTGATTGTCCACCTAAGCCGAATTCTGGACTTGCGTGTACCGCACTGTGTCATCTCGTCGCTTAGAATTCAGTCAACTCTGTTGCTGCACTACCAGTCACACGTAATCGATCATCTATTAATCGGATTTTTGCGTGTGCCTGCCCCCATGGTGTTGCCGCCGATCTTCAACAAGACAATTCTAAACATTTATAAAGCAACTCACCCACACGGTTTCGACATTTCTGCTTATTCCGGTGCATCCACACAAAAGGAGCACTAGCCAGCCAAACGTAAAATGCAGAGCAAGTGTCTGGATGTACTTCTACACCCTGCAACATTTGTCGGTGTCCGCTTTTCAGGCCCTTCTACGGGCCACCTCCGGTAACATTTTGCAGACAATTCCTGTTTGTTCCTCTTCTTGCAATGTCACAGGGCACTTACTAATAGCCGGGGCATATAAAAATTGGTGACCGCGCCAGAATCATGAGTAAAATACTGTTTCTTAAACTTGTTTTGATAATACAAATCTCTGCGCAAAAATTGAAGCAAAATAAATTTATCTTTTATTTTGATTTTATGTGTGTACATTAAAATCCACGGTCACACATCTAATACCAGGTTTTTCAACACCGAATCATCCTGTTCTTTCTATCCAATTTGTGAATATTTATTTCTCGCATTTTGTACCGCATTCCGCGTTCAATTTGTGTTCAAACAGTGGGAGCTGTTACTGTCAAATTTATCTGTGGTTCAATCGCCCAAAACATTTCTCGTCTACGTGTTTTTTGTTTGGACATATTATATGTTCAATTATATATATATATATATATATATATATATATATATATATATTTAAGCCACTTTATGCAGTTTAATGTCCTGTAAGTCACATCCAAACATGACTACGCTGAATTCTAAGTTACCTCAGTATCCATTCACCGTTCTCACATCTGATGACGTTAGGTTATCTAGTTTGGAGAGATCTATATCATACTTGAAAAAAATACTTGAAAGAATCATTATAGAATGAAAAATTGTTAATAAATGACGAATAAAAAACAATCGAGACCACTTTGTAAAGTTGGTGCTTTAATTACAAATATTATTTCTATAATTTTCGAAATTGCCCGCATTGTTAGGAGAATATACCAGACGTATGCCAGTTTGTATTTTTCACGCGCAACTTTTGAAATGCCTACTGCTGCAGGTTATGTTGATTAATTTCGTCTACGCAGGATATGCTACATAGACAGCAATTACCAGCCTATTTGTCTATATAACCCGGCTAAACAACCCAATGAAAATCTGCATCTTCTAGATTTCAAAACAGGAGAAGAATTAATCGGTTCTCTAGGGTGATTCGTTGGCCGAGTTGTCTCTAAGCATTCTACTCGCAGCAGCTACCGTGAAGCCCATTTCTGTATATAGTTGCCGGCATCATACTCTCAACATAGGTTAACGACGTGAATTTTCTCATAGCTTCATCGTCGCCAAGGTCTCACAAAACATAATAGGCCTTGATTTTCTTTTGAAATATCGGCTCATTGTTGATCTTGCTAATCAAAAAAGTATTGACTCATCCACAGGATATGAGAAAATTTTTGGACACTTGCCTAGGAGCGTTTGGTGTTAAAGGTCATCCAGCCAAACCCAGAGCATCATTCAAGAGAGATATCGAGAGCTCTTTGAGAACACAAGTCGTTGTTCGATCTCAGCAATTTAGAGCAACGAGTCTCCAACACAACGCACCATATCGTCAAAACATGAAAACCTATAGCACCCAAAAAGCGACCGCTACCCCGTGCTAAAATAAAAGCTGCCCAAGAGAAGTTTTCAAGATTATTAGAAGAGAGATTTATCCGACCATCAAAAAGTTCAGGAACGTCACTACTGCCCATAGTCTCCAAATCAAACAGATTTTACAGAGCCTATGCAGATTAATGCAAGCTAAACTCTGTGACCAAATACGATGCATATCCCATTCCAAATTTAAACACCTTTCCTTAAAGACTCAGCGGTAGAAATTACTTTTCAGTGATTGACCTCAGACTAGCCTACTATCGCATCCCTTTAGTGCCAGAAGATATAGAAAAATAGCCGTTATCACTCTATTTGGCTATTTTGAATACCTGTCTAAGCATTTGATCTCATGTGCTCTACTCAGACATTTCACAGGTTTATGGACGAAATTCTCCGCGACGATTCCTCTTACGGTATGTCATATCTCGATGATATAACGGTTTCCCGTCCAGACCTAGAATCTGACGCCAAGCATTTACGAAATGTTCTCTCATACTTGTCCAATCACGAACTCAAGATCAAATGTGACAAGACGCAGATTGCAATTACATCCCTGGATTTCCTAGGACATATTATTACCTCATAAGATATTCAACATTGGCCGACGAAAGCAAATTGGGCTAGTTTGGAACAAAAGACTAGTGGAGTTAGAAAATCTATTAAATTTTACTTGCGTACTCTATAACCAGTAGAAACGAGATACAAAAATTTCGGTCGATAACTCCTCTCCATGCACGATGCATTGTGTTACTTCATCAGTATCATTGGCAGCTGCAGATTTGATGATTTTACAGATCACGCACCATTCGTTAGCGTACTATGAAACGCGACTTAAACTGTCGCTAAGTGTCATGTCAGAGTAGAAAGAAAGCTTTGACGTCTAAGTGAGTGGCAGTTCGATATCAATCATGTTAAGGGCGAACAAAAAAATATTGCAGATGCTCTTTCCAGGAAAGACGTCTTACTGCAAACACATTCACCTTTGATATTCTCTATCAACTCCATTACTCTCAGTGAACCTGCATTAACACTATCCTTCCAAACGAACAGAACAGCGTGGTAACGCTCATATTAAGAGATTAGTAGCTCGTCACCCCATCAAGTTCGTTTGCCGCCTCTGGGAATGTTTACCCATTTTCTACGTCATGGGTACGCAGTCAAACAAGCCAGTTCTGCCGACCAGTCTTTGGAGAACAGTTTTCGACTCCATTCACTCAAATTCTCACCCACGGAGCAAGGCGACTGTACAACTTCTTACAGATCGTTTCTCAGTTCACAGACTCAGGAAGAACGTTAAGCAATGCGTCTCTGATTGTGCTATTTTTCAGAAAAACAAAATCACCTCGCACACTCATTCTAAGTTGGAAAATTTCCAAACTACTTCACGCCCAGCCATCTTCCACATCGACATAGTTTATTTGACATCGGTTCAAGGTTTCACCTACCTTTAATTTATAATTGATAGATTCACTCGATGGCCTGCGGCTTAACCTTCTTGCACCATTTCTGCAGACGATGTCACTAATTGTTTTATCGCCGCATAAATAACCCATTATGGTGTTCCCAACGATGTCATTACTGATAGAGGCAATTTTTTATCATCTGTCATAGAATGCAACTTACGCTAGACGACTGCCTACCACCCACAACCTTACACCATGATAGAAAGAAAGCAGCCGAGACATACTTCTTGGACTGTCTTCGTTCACCCTAGCTCTAAAGCTGCAAAAGAGTACTCTTTAGTAACGACGCTGCTGTTGCATAATTACAAACAAAGAATTGCTGAGCTTACCCGATTTTTTTCAGACAGACGAAATACTTCATCATCATGCAAAGTGTGACACCTACCTCAATAAGCATAGACAAGTTGAAACTATTGGTTGAACCGCCTGACACTGGCGACATAAATCCTTTTACGTGCGTTTCAGTCTCATCCTGCCTACACTCTCAACCTAAAAATAGATTGTTTTGCATAACGTGTAACTGATAATTTTTTCCACTAGGTATATAATTTTAACTTTTTGCGCACCACTTGCGCCTCATTTCACGTGACATGATTCATTACTTTTCTCACAATCGATTATCTCAAGTGGTATAACCAGCTGTTCTAATCTAACAATTGTGTAGCGTGTTTGAACAGGTCTTCGGTATTATGCCATCTCTACGGCAATGTTCAAGTACAATTTTGTCCTTACCATTTCATTTTCATGTATATTTTTTCACATCATACTGTTGCGAAGTATGACTCAAGCATGAGCTCACATGGCCTATTTTTGGTATGACTAGTTTCTTAAAGCTAACGACTTGTGTAGCAATACTAATTACTCATCGGCTTCATATCATGGTACAGGCCAATATCAATGCATATCGCAACTTCATCTGTTACACAGCATATATTCACAACGAATATTGTGCCCACAACTTCGAGCACTCACTAGATTCTTTGGTCGTTTTTTGAAGTCTCGTTGACGGCGATTCAGCCTGCCCTGGATTCAACTTAAAACTGGCAATTTCAGTGACAATCCACTTTACAATTTTCATGCACGTCTCTCTCAAACTTATCGCATTACTCTATTTCGCTTCGCGCGGAATGGCCGGCCAATACAGCTAAAATTGTGTAGCAATTTCTAGTCGTTATTTGACATCATATTATTGTTGAAGCAATCAATAAGTATGCATCAGCACAGCATACTGTACATCTTTGATTGAATATGGGCAGAATAATAACCAGTTTCTTAACTAAGTTCGAACAAGCCTTGCCGAGAGGAGATTTTTATTTTTACCTTTTCTTTTTCTCAGAGAGGAAAGTGATGTAACTTATCAGATTAATTCGCCGAAATATTGTCAAAATCAAATTCAGTCATTTAATGTTAGAAAGTTAGTTGATAATATTGAAAGTGCCGAGGATGTATCAGTTAATTTACTGTACATTTAATAGCTAGTCATCATTGTATAAAGTCAGTAAGACTAATTACTAAAGCTTTATCGATATGATCCAATCATGTTTATGCTTGCAAATTAGCATTTAAAAAAATCTTTATTTGGCAACAAAGGCCATCTGGCCTGAAAAATCGAAGGATAAACGTCAAAATCCAAGGCAGGATTCTGCAAAATGTGAGTGAAACTGTGACTAGCGATTAATTAAAATTAAAGATAACAATATATGTCGAGTGAGTAAAGTAGGGCCTGCAGCAGAACCCCATCTAGATACCACAACATGATTCATCTTTGATAAGGATAATATTGACAAGAATGAATTCTTAAGAAACAAGGAAATCTAGATCACAAATATAATACAAAACTTCAGATCATAGCAGCACGCGAGCATTTTTATTTGGTATTTCAGTTGTTTACAAAGGAGATTGAACTTATATGGCGAACAAACCATGGCAAGTAGGAGGCGTTCTTTATAATCTTGACCCAGCGGAAATACACGTTTCAGAAAGCGAGCGGTAGTCTGTACTAGATCGTTGGAGTATGTCAATGTGAACAGGCAGTCCCAGTATAGATTTTTGTGTCTTGAAATATATTAAATGAGCTAGCTTGTAGAGCTTGAGTGTAATGTTTTTGAATCGTATTGCGTAGTCCATTGACTTAGAAAATGGGCTTCTAAAAATGTTTGACAAAACCGAGTGTATCTATAAATAGAGGGAGGATTGTAGACGTCTATGCATCAGAGTCAAGCTTTGTTAAACGAGTTTTAACCCGACTAAGGTTTAGGCCAATATTTCAAATTTAATCTTGCATTAAGGAAATAGCCGGGATATTCATGGCACCTGAATTTTACTATCATATCATCGGAATATTTTAAAAGTTTAAAATGAGTATCCTCAACCTAAATCTGCGAAAGTGCAAGGATAAATAGCAAAGTTCAGAGAACTGATCCCTGCGGAACGCCATAACAGATAGACAAATATCTCGAGTGATCATTGCTTATTTTTACAGAATTCCCTCGATTTTGGAGATAGTAGCAGATAAGCTTCAAAACGCGACAGAATATGCCATAACATAATTTGGCGGACTCAAGCGGCGAGAAAGAGATTGAAACGAATGCCTTTGAATTATCGAGAAAAAGGAAAGGGCAGATTTTCTTTTGAGAGATCGTGAAATAACAAAGTTTTTAGATCATCCAAAAGATAGAATCTGCTTCTCGATTTAAAGAAAGAAGTTATTTAATTATAGAGAATTCTGTCCAGAATTTCAGTGAATGCTGAGATAATGACGATTGAACTATGGTCCTATAAAGAGAAGATCGAAGAATTGCCGAAGTTTTAAATAGGCGAGATCATCCACGTTAGCCATTCCTGGGGTAAAGTACGGTTCAGAATCCAAATTTTAAAGACGTCATCAAACAGAGAGAAAAAGTTATTATTCAAAAGAGCTATCGTTTCAACGAGGTCCAATAGCCGCCAAATCGATGTTTGCATTTAATGTCTTTGATAACTTGAACGATCATGGCCTGACAGGCGTGGAATTCATTCAGAATCTCGGAGTCTTCATCACTGATCGCTATAGTCGAAACAGATTATGCGGAATGGTTTTCTGTAAAGTAACTGATTTGCAAAGTTGTTATCGGTAGAGCCAGTAAAGTCATTGTTCGAATCTATTGATTTATGAAACAACTGATTTTTCATAGTTGCGAATTTTAGACGAGAATTTGAGACCGATTGAATGCGCCATTTAACAGTATGCCCTTCATTGTTTGTTGCAAGTTGTATAAGGTCATCGATTCTTCATAGTAAGTAAGCGTAGGACTATGAGGAGGTCCTTAATCTTGATTTCCGAGCTAAATTATCACGAGTAATAAGAAGTATATTTAGACTTCTTGATGCTTCTATAGATTGAATAGAAATAATTGAGGCAAAGGGTAATGATAATGCATCATCGAACTGAGAAAAACAGGAAGATATGTCGTCCATCCCAATTTATTAAACGTCGGGTTGTTTGGATGATCAACCTTGAAGCGAAGAATAAAATTGTGATTAAGATAGGTACCACGGCCGCACGTTGACCACTTCTTCATTGAGGAGAATAAAATCAAGTTTATTATTTTCATGCATAGAGAACTGCACGAATTTATTTATCATATGCTAGCAAAAAACAGGATTAGAGAGTGGTTTTCCGATGCTAGACTAGTCCAATTAGCGTTAGAGAGATGAAAATCACCCAAAAAATTGATTTGTCAAACGGTTGTGAAAAGAAGGTGAATGAAATTTTGGCCCCGCGCGTGTCCCTATTAATGGAAAAATTAGGATGCCTGTGGACTTTTATCTAGTATTATTAGCTGGAAAGCAAATCCATCAAGTCCCAACGAGTTGGAAGTAGCCAGCAAATTTGGCATAAGAGAGAACCGGATATAAAGAGCCAATCCTCCCCATTGGCTAACAGCTTTAGCACTTCGAAGGAAGGATAAACAATAGATATGGAAGAGATCTTCATTTAACCCAGAATAATATGCACAGCTCGTTGAAGAAATGAACGTTCGTAGTTCATTGCAGTTTGGAAGGAAAGATCTACAATTTATGAGAATTCATGAGAACGAATCAGAAGATAAATCAGATGACGTTTAGCGAAATCGCAGGCTGTCATGTGTGATATATCTCTTGGTGAGGACGAGAAAATGCTTGTCGTCAATCTTAACTTTCCCGTTGCAATTACTTGCATGGTGTAGAATTTTTAGATCATTATGAAAAGTGGATGTAGGTGGAATAAAATGCGAAGCTCTCCTCAGCTAGGGTGGTGAATCTGGAGGATCCGTGTCTCTGCAAAGTAAGAACAGCGCAGCTGAGATGTTTTCGCTGTCAGGAATGGCGGTGGCAAGGTTTGAGCAGATAGCAGTCACATATATTATGACTAAAACTCCCACAGGGCACTAGCCTGTGATATTTTGTAGCGCTCGGAATAAATCTGAGTAATATTTTAGTACCAAAGATTGGATTTTTTGGCGCAAAACTAGTCTGAAGATTTGGTAGGATCAGGGTGCTCATTGTAACATGTTGTAACGCGCGGCTTCGCGTTATAACCCAACGAAGGTCACATTTGACAAATATAGTTTTCTTTAAGGTCACACATGCTTATTCTGGTTTTACACAATATTTTTCTCAACTGTTATTTTAGCAACAATCTCTGTTAGTTTCAAGTATTTCTAATGGAGATTTCTTGAACCGCAAATTTAATTGTAATTAATAGTGTTTTGTTTAATAATACCACACACCCGCGCGCAAAATGCCGGTAGCATGCAGTGTTTTAGCTGTCAAAGCCAGGATTTATATTTTGTGTGCTCTTCATCAATTATCACTGACTCTAAACTTTAACCCTAAGATATTCTGGATTTATAACTTACTTTCTCTTTCAATTATTAACATAAAAAATTTAACGATTCAGCCAAAAACTTTCTGGATTTATATATTTTGAGTAATCTCTCATTCACAAAAAATGTCAATTCTGGCGAGACATTCTAGATTTAGTTATTGTGTTTATTGTGACTACTTTTATATTAGACATTTAATTTTGTTGACAATATATTATTTTGTTGCCGTCTAGAGCACGGTCTACTTGGATAAACAGTCTATTTTGTTTACTTTGCAAAATTATATTCAATAAATGTATGATGATTCGACTTAGCTTTCTCACATCACACTTTGGAAATGGGCCAGTGACTAATCATAAGCACGGATATCAGTATCATCTACCAGGCATATGCAGGAATGATATAACATCACTAAATATACTGCTACCTCGCAAAACATTTTACAATAACTGCAAAAACTCATATATAAATGGTTCCCCGTTTCGTCGAACTCACAGCCAATAAAAAAATAATCAGCAACTCTAGCCTAGGAGACTATCAAGCAGACGCTAGTCCTCCCGCTAGCCCAAGCACTTCAGATGAATGCCACGGAAGGGTGAATCCGGTAAAGCAGGGGAAATAAACAAGAAAACAAATCCTGAGCCACAAATCACAGTGAACCACCCTCTCGAGGTCACAATTCTCGAAGACAGCCACATGATGACGTGCGAGGACGATGTAACACTTCCATCTATACTCGACAGCACACAAACACACAAGATGACGTCCAGCTGAGGAAATGCAGTTAGCCCGGTGGCAAGCCCTGCAACAATCCGCTCCCCCACATGAACCCAGAACAAGATATGCCAATTCGATCCAGACTACCCTGACGAGTGGGTCGACGATGTTACTTTATTGACCAAGGTGTCCCATATATCAGATGAGGGCTCATTTTTCGAGGGCTTGGTAGAAAATCCCAATGTCTTTCAGACTCGCACTCAAAGATATCCTGCAGCAATATACTGAGGGAACATGTTCGCAGTCATGGCAGAGCCTGCAAAACGCCGTCAAGCAGTGCCTGACACCAGATCGGGAAGACAGGCTTACAGAATTGATGAACCAGTTGTCTCTAGTATGCCGCACGCCTTCCGAGATATTTAGGGAAATGGAGCAGAAAGCCACTAAAATAAATCTATCCAAGGAAATCTTGATGCGACTATTCATTCAAAAGCTTCCTCCTTCACTCTAAGAGGTGGCCACGTTTCTGCGCGAGTCCGTTAAAGTGCAAGACGACGTACTGCCGGCACGTCTAGACAAGCTGTGAAAGAAACACCACTGCAGCTCGCCTGCCTCAGAGCCAGATTGGATCACTTTACGACAGTTCCACAGCTACCGGCGGAGTGGTGTCCGAATCACCGCAACTATGGCCACTCCACGCGCCAATTATTCAGAAATGGCTGCACATTCCCACGCACAGATGCGACGTTAAAATGGGCGCGGTCACCTTCGACAACTAAGGATGATCAGGCCATGGAACGTTGTGAAAACTGGTGATGTCAGCCTCCTCTGCGGCAGTAGAGGCTGATCATTCCAAATTTGTTGGCCGCCCGATGTCTGATGGCTCGAAGCACGTTTCTTTCGCGGTAGAGCGCAATCAAACTATTGACTTTACAGTGACGGCCCCAGTCAAGTCATACTTCAAACGACCAAATGCCCGCAACCAGTCTCATCGTCAGTTGCCCCTGTCAACATTCTACCTCATCCGTGACGCAAAATCTGTCGAATTATTTCTCATAGACACTGGATCAGATGTCAGCACACTCCACCACAATTATGTCAAACCCACCCACCCAGTCAACACCAGCAGTTTTACCGGCGCCAATGGCTCCAGCATAGCGACGTTTGGGGTACCAGTACACACAATATCGTTCTCCAACTCAAAACGATGTTTCAAGCATCCGTTCATCATAGCCGACACGACAAGAAACATCTTTGGACGTGACTTCCTCGCACACCGATCTCACTATACGTCCAAAAACACGAGAGATACACACTGCCGACAATCAGTTGTTATCATCAGCGCTAAAACACACGACTCGCGTCAAAGTAGTCTCATCTATAGAGCTAATTCCTCCAGTTCCTCATGTACCACAACTGGACGATGTACTAAAGCGACAAGAAGAGATTTTCAAACCTATCTACTTTATTTTCGATCTCAAGAGGAAGCGTGCCATCATAGCGCATCGTATCATCTTATCGAAACCACTTCCTCATCCTCCCAGAGCACGTCCATTGGCACCACACAAACATAAAGCCGCCGAGCAAGAATTCGCCATGCTACGTCAACAAGGCATCTGTGCACGATCCAGCTCACCATTTGCGTCGCCTGTGATAGTGGTACCAAAGAGTGAACCCGGAAAATTCAGAGTTTGCGGGGATTATCGTATTCTCAATTCTTGCACACAGTCTGATTCGTACATCCTGTCAAATCCAGCTGACCTACTCAGATCTGCTATCGGGCATACTGTGTACTCAAAACTCAACCTAGTTTAAGCCTACTATCAAGTACCGATGGACAAACACTCCGTTTCCTATACTGCACTCAGACTCACCGGAGGTGATACACAAGAATATCATTATATGCCTTTCGGTCTTAATAACGCATCTAAAACATTTCAACGTGTTATGGACGAAATAATAGATGTTCTACCATTTGTAATTCCTTATTTAGACGACATTCTAGTATTCTCCAACTCAATGTCCGAACTTATGAAGCATATTGACATTCAACTCGCATGTCTAGCAGACTATGGCCTCCAGCTTCATGGCAACAAATGTGTCTTTCAACAAACATCAATTGAATCCTCGGTCATCAAATTTCCGAGAAAGACAAGACACCTCTACCTGCTAAGGTTCGTGCCATTCAAGATATACAGCCTCCAACTACTTTTCGAGAGTTACGACGATTCTTGAGCAAGATGAACTACAACTCTCGATTTGTACCTTGCCTTGCCAAGATTCTGGCACCTCTTCACAAATATCTCGTGCCAGAAAGCCGTTTTGTCAAGAAATCACAACTGATTCAGCTCAACGTGGACGACATGCAGGCTTACGAGGATGCCAAAAGGGCTTTATGCAAAGCGACTATGCTTCATTCCCCCGATTGGTCTCAACCTTTTGAATTGATCCCGGACGCAGTCGACGTTGCCACCGGCGCAGTAATTCAACAGTTCATCTATGGCGTACACCGACTTATCCCGTTCTTCTCGCAAAAGCTACAACCCCGCGAGACGCGATATGATACATTAGGGAAAGAGTTACTCGCAATCTACCGGTCGATCCTATAATTCCACACATATCTGGATGGCCGATAGTTCAAGATCCACACCGAACACCTTCCTCTACTAACGATGCTCAGAGGAAAGAAAAGTATTTATATTCACGAAGTGTCAACTCGCAACTTACACGAATACACGAGTATGAGTATGAAATTACTCACGTCACAGGATCAGAAAACGTAGTTGCAGACTCCCTGAGCCGTCCTGCAGAACTCTGGGCCTCGATCCTGTGTCCTTCACCTATAAGTAATCAGGTATTGCTATCAGAACAGCAAAATAAAATGCTGTTCAGCGATATTGACCTATCATGCGGCGCAGAGACGATTATCTCACCTACAGACAGTTTTGCTGACCACGGGTTAACGCCCGACATCTCACCAGCAACAGAGACAACTGACGCGTCACGCCACCGCTAGAGATAGAGGAACCACCGTCAGTGTCGTCAGAGCCAACAGCAGTGTTTACTCGTAACTGCAGAGCCATAACACCTCCTGTAAGGTTAGCCCCTTTCATTGTATACCAATTTTCATTGTCGGGGGGGGGTGAATATTTCAAACCATTGAAGCTCAATTTTGACAAATATAGTTTTCTTTCAGGACACATCTTCTTATTCTGGTTTTACACATTATTTCTCTTTAATATGATTTTATCAACAATATCTGTTAGTTTCAAGCAGTTTTAATTGAGATTTCTTGAACTGCAAATTTAATTGTAATTAATAATGTTATGTTTAATGATAACACACACCCGCGCGCAAAACGCGGTAGCATGCAGTATTTTAGCTGACAAAGCCAGGATTTATATTTTGTTTGCTTTTCATCAATTATCAATGACTCTATACTATACTCCTAAGACATTCTGGATTTATATATTCTTTTCTCGTTCAATCATTGATAAAATAAATAATTAACGATTCGGCCAAAACACTCTTGATTTATATATTTTGAATAATTTCTCATTCACAAAAAAATGTCAACTCTGCAGAGACATTCTGGATTTGTTTATTGCGAATATTTTGACTACATTTATACGAATCAATCAATTGTGTTAACAAAATATAATTTTGTTTCCGTCTAGGGCACGGACTATTCAGATAAACAGTCTATTTTGATTTTGATGTGCAACATTGTGTTCAATAAAAATATGATGCTTCGAATTAACCTGCTCACATCGCCTATCGAAAAAGGTCTGGGATTAATCATAAGCACGGATCTCAATATCAGCTACCAGGCAAATGTAGGAATGGTATAGCATCACTAAATATACAGCTACCCCACGAAACCTATTACAATAACAACAAAACCTTCTACAATATAGTACAGGTATAGGCACATTTCTATATTCAATGGTTTACGACTGGATCGCTCATGACTTCAGAAGTTGGCTGGATAGAGTCTGTCGACACATGGTAATGGTCGGTTGAAAGAGGCAGCACAACAAACCGTAAGGGCTCACCAGCATTGGAGCATTTTCTGCAACAGTAGCACGTTTTTTCTTGGAATTGGTCCAGCCAGAGTACGGAAACTTAGTATTCAACAGCATCAAGATCAATGGATAAAGGATTGCAGCTTTATCAATCACCATTTGCTACAAGGTACTGTTACTATATGATCTGCGTTTTGACTAACGCTGCTTTCATTGTTCCAGTAGTTTTCTTTTTGTAAAATATTTCGGCCACACTTACCGTAGACCTTCATCAGTTGCAGTTTGTTTCACAAGTATAACAAACAAAACAAATGAAGCAAGCAAGTGTGGCCGAAATATTTTACAAAAAGAAAACTACTGGAACAATGAAAGCTGCGTTAGTCAAAACGCAGATCAGGTTATTTCAATTAATCCAGGTCAGCAATTACAGCAATCTTTCAAGTTACTGTTACGTCTGTGTTTAATCTTGCCTGATGAAACCAAAGAAAATTGAATCTTACAAGGTTTCACCTCGTCATTGCAGGCTTTTGTGTGTTTTAAGAACGATAGTTCGCCTTTCATTTATCGAGACATCCTTTAGGTTATGAAATTTTTTACATTTATTCGCAAGCATGTTTGAAACCAGACCATCCTTAGAAAATGATGCTTGGGGATACCAAATAAAAAGATTCAACTTACTATGGTTACATATAACAATCACTCTCCGCATCCTATTAAGAATATTAAAAGATTGGTTCAAAACTTGTGGCCGAGATGTAGAGTCAAATAGAACCCTCTAAAGGACAGCCGAAAGGCCGGAGAATTCGGCCACTTGCTGTTGGTGTTCGGAGTTGCTGCTTGTTAGTCTCCATCTTTTCTTTAATGATTGATGTGTCAACTGACATTCGCGGCTTAAGATTCATATCGAAGGAAGTCATAAATTTGCAATTAAGTTTAGAAACAAACAAGGCACATAAATAAATATAATAATAAAGGCATAATTTACAGTGAGGAACGCAAAATTTAGTTGTGCATATTCGAAATAGTAAAAAAAGAAATCCTTATATTATGGTTAATGTTCAATTCCAACTACTTCATTTGAATTACATTTGAGAAAATCAATAAAACTGAAAGGTTCGGTACAAAACTAAAGAATACTAGTGAAATCTTTTGCAGAATAAAAATTAGAAAATTCCACAATGTAAAGCACTAAACACGACAATTAATAAATTGCAATTATTTCAACAAAAGAATTCAAAATTTCATTGCTGTCTTTTTGAAAATGGCACACGTAATTTTGATCGACTAAATTGTTTTAATACTTTTATTGTGAATCCAATAATGAAAGATATTCTTTGACATTGAATAGCCTGAATCTGTTTAATTTTATTATCTTCGAATGGAATATGTATGCTCGTTCGGTAGAGGAAAGTAAATTTTTTCGGAATTTATTCTGGTATGACTCCAAACATGAACTTTTAGAATCAAGGTGTGGTAATATAACGAGCTGCGCTCCAGTAAATATGTATTAGTTTGATCGATCGTATTTTTGCGGGGATTGAATCTGTATCAATTTATTTTTTGATTTTATTTTCTATGCTTTTTCGATAAAAGAAGATAAAGGAGTTGGGAAATTTTATTATCTGGATACATTCATGACAGTTTTAGACACAAAAATTTTTCCATCGATTTAATATATTACAAATTAATTGTTGTCTTTAAAAGGGCGCTTTATATTTCGACAAGAAGTCGAATTTGTGAATATCGGTAGCAGACAGTTTGCAATCATAAATCTGGAGGAAAGTTGGATATTAAGATTGCAATTAAAAAAGCTGTTTGCTTTGACTTTTAGGTCTGCTCGCAAGTAAGCATCATTCAATTGAGACAGATAAAAGGGTTGGGAATGGGATCTAACTTGGCCTCAATCAGCAATGATATAGAAACCAATTTTTTTCTATTAGATCATTTGATGCTCGCTCAATTATATTGTTGTCATTTCGAAATCATTGCTACAGTTTTCTCGACAAGTAGAAGCTGTGGTATTATGTTCTAAAGTGGATGCAATAATAAATGTGTTACGATGCTATTCGTTGCTATTGCAATGCCTAAAATGCATTTGTTTATTTGCTCTGCTTTAACAGGCAAGCATAATATGATAGAGACAGATATATGGGTTATGAATGTGTTCAGGTTTAGCGCAAATCCTGACTGTGATAGAAATATTGTACTCGATATAAATTAAACTGAGGTTCTGACAATACTGTTTTTGCTAAGCCATATGTCAATTTTTGTCGACTGGTACAAGGTGTGATAGAGGCAGATAGGCAGTTTTGTTGTGTTCTAGTTTAGCCCTAAGTTTCTCTCTTTTCGAAGCAAAGTCTTTGCTATTAATATAACTGATGTTCCCACAATATAATACTGTTATTTTGAAAAACATACGTCACATTTTGTCAGATGATATAAAATGAAGTATAGGGTTGTGGTTTTATCGGTTTGGAAATAGGATATTTCATGGCTGTTGTAGAGACTGGAATTTAAATTTATTTTTTTTTACATTAGTGTTTTAGCTGACTAAGCCAGGATTTATATTTTGT